>SNQJ01S0053912.1:0-19477 GCA_010110895.2 Picea sitchensis
TCTTGTACTTGAACATTTAAGTGGGGTAAAAGGAGGTTGCCCCCTCGAAGAGGCTTATTATCTGATATTATCTCTTTTTCAAGGCATTGAGTACTTTTCTTGAGGTTTTTCTATGCTATATTGATGTTTGGTTCTTAACAAACAAACAGAACAAGGTCCTGAAAAGGGAAATGGGGACATAAAAGACCTACAATGGATGATAAAGAAATTGTCAAATGAAATTGTAATCATGAAAAGAAATGTGAGGTAAGGAAACTAAGGTCAAAGGCCTTATAAACCTTTTTTTAAAAGAAACCCACCTTTCAAAGTGATTGAACCTTCCCCAACCATCTTAAACATTGACCTGGGTAATGTAGCATCTGACTCTTTTTGTACGCATCATCAAGAGAAAAATTATGAAAGAGACTGTCCCCAATAGGTGAACGCTTTGAATTTAATGGCCAATCGGTTCCTTGATGAAGTTTCTTTCACTGAACAATCAAGTGTCTCAGCAGTGAACATCGTCAATTAGGAGGAAGTTGAGTCATCGGAAGAAACAACCATGTTGTTATGGTATCTTAACTTACCAATGCCTCCCAATGATGTATTTGAAGTTCAAGAACCACCCGTTGAGGTTTTGGTGGTGCAAACACAAAGTAAGGGTCAACCGGTCTCAAATTACCTTATCACTGTCCAATTTTCGAGAGGAAAACAAACAATCGATCACTCAAAAGAACCTTTTGTCTCCAAGATAAATCATGTAACATACATACATGGGAGTCACCCAAGATGGACTACAACATAACAAAATACTTAAAGAAGTTGAAGGATAATGTGTCAGCCATGGACATGTGTAGAATTCCACAGCAAAAGGACTTTTTGTTACAGGCCTTAAGGTCAATACATACCCCTATAAAAAGAATTGACCTAGGTGAGGTCCCATATCCTACATATCTAAGGAACAAACCAAATGTGAATTCTTTTTCTATGGAAAAAAGAGGAAATCCTTTTGTCCCACCTTTCCTTTTACGTTTGAAGTCTTCAACATAAACCTGCATAATTGTTTAGTCAATTTAGGGGCATCCTCCAATGTCATGCCATTTTTAATCTGCAAGAAATTGAATGCAATTCTGCTCAAAAGTGATAAACACGTTATACAACTAGAAAAAAATTAGGTAAACATTATTGGGGAAATTAAGGATGTCATGATCAGAATGGATACACGCCCAAAATTTGTTCAAGTAATTGACATCATTCTAGTAGATATCCCTGAAGCTTATGGACTGCTACTTAGTCGATATTGGTCCAAGAAATTGAATGGATACTTTAGCACAGACTAGGATAACCTATGTTTTCCACTAAAGGGACATGCCAAGATGATTACGATTGATAGATAAATATATCTCAATCATATTGTCACTGATTTAGAAGTCTTCAATGAACTCTCATTGACATATTTCCCCATTCTATGAAACTACTCCTGCAATTCCTATTTCGGCAATTTATCTCGTCTCTTGTCTGATGTACCTCTCACTGAAAACTATGAAATGACTTTTCAAGTGAATCTATTGGCCACAATAGAAGAAAGAATCCTATGTCAATAACCTCTGTTGGAAACAATAGACAAGGTATACAGAGATGAGAAAATAACTAGGCTTGAAGAAGTTGCTAAATTTCGCTCACAAGTTTGGACGCTATACTTTGATGGATCTAAATCACAAGAAGGGTCAGGATTAGGATGTATCCTCATTGACCCAAAGGGGAAGAATAATTTCTTATCCTGTAGACTATAATTTGAATGCACCAATAACATTGTTGAGTATGAAGCTTTAGTTCACAGATTGAATAAATCCATAGACTTAAACATTAAATAATTGATTTTTTTGGGGGACTGTGAAATTATCGTTAGACAAGTGAAGAATACTATACATTCCAATTCACCCCACTTAAGGAATTACCAACAAGAGGTGCATAGAATAATAGAACATTTTGAGGCCTTCAATATTACTGTCGTTCCAATGACAAATAATACTCTTTTTGATTCCATAGCCATTGCAACCTCGAGGTTATCCCCTTTAGAAGACTATGAAGCCTTCAGGTTCACTATGGAACTACTCTACAAACCATCAGTACCCAACAATATATCTAATTGGAAGGTTTTTGAAGGAGATGAACATATTGTATATTTTCTAACCAATCAAGAGAATTTCAAAGATTTGGCTATTGATGATGAGGTATTCCAAGAGAAACTGGCAGAAACTGATTTCCACGGACAAAGAGGAAGAAAAAATCACTTTAATAATAAACCAAGGTTTCACACAATACCGAAATGAGTAGCCAATTTGGAGAACCTTTTCGACCCGCGGGAAAGATTCTAAAGGGTCAAATAACACAAAGAAAGGGATTTCATGTCCCATATATGAGACTATAAACCTCAAAACCCTAGAAAACCCTAAGAATGTAAATCTAGGCAAAACAATTTCTAAAGAAGACAATAAATCTTATCTCAAACTTCTTAGAGAATATTAAGATGTCTTTGCATGGTCCTATCGAGAATTGAAAAATTATGACACTCGCATTATTCAACACACAATCCCGTTAAAATCCAAATAAAACCATTCCAAAAAAAGCTCAGAAAGTACCATCCATCTATCGAACCCCTCATGTATCAAGAGTTAAAGAAATTACTAGATGCTAAGATTATATTTTAGGTTAGACACTCTGCTTGGGTAGCATATTTGGTTCCTGTTAGGAAAAAGTGTAGGGAGATCTGCTTGTGTGTATATTTCGTAAACCTTAACAGAGCATCATAAAAGGATAACTACCCAGTCCCACCCATGGAACAACTCTTGTAGATCGTGTCTGGTTATGAAATTTTCTCCCTTCTAGATGGTTTCTCAGGTTATAACCAGGTTTTAGTTTTAGAGGAAGACCAATTGAAAAATACCTTTCAAACCAAGTAGGCAAATTTTTCTTATAAACACATTCCCTTTGGGTTGATTAATGCAGGAGAAACCTTCCAAAGGGACATGGACATAGCTTTTCGGGAATCGATTAACAAATTTGTAGTAGTATATTTGGACGATGTGACTGTGTATTCAAAGAATATAAAAGACCACATCCAACATCTAACCCGTATTTTTGAAAGGTGTAGGAAATATGGAATATCATTGAACCCTAATAAAAATATCTTTGGTGTCGAGGAAGGAAACTAATAGGGCATATTATATCTCAAGCAAGAATTTGTATAGATCTAGAATGAATAAACACAATAACTCATTTTCCCTTACCCCATGACAAAATAGCTATGCAATCCTTCTTTGGGAAAATTATTTTTTTGATAAAGTTCACGCCCGATTTCGCTGAAACTATCAAAACATTACAAAAAATGATCCACAAGGATGCAGTTTTTAAGTAGGATGACGAGTGAAAATATTATTTCAAAAATATCATGACTGCAATATCTCAAGCTCTAGTGTTGCGAAGTCCCGAATTTAGTAAATATTTTTTCCTCTATACTTTCGTCTCCAACCAATCCTTAGTTTCATTATTGACCCATAAGGATGATGATAAAAATGAGGCATTGATATCATTTATGAGCACTAATCTCCAAGGATCTTAATTTAATTACCCTTCTATAGACAAACAAGCTTACATGGTGTACAAAGGAGTAAAACATTTTAGATATTACATCCTAAAAAATCACACCAAAGTCATTGATCCTCATCCCACACTCTGATCCATATTCACTCAATAGGAAATGGGGGAGAGAAGGGGAAATTGGATGGAAGTTGTTTAGGAACTTGATCTAGATATAAAGCCTGCGAAATTAGTAAAGGGACAAGGATTGTGTAAACTAGACGCATAAGCCAAAGATAGAATAGATTAAAATACTAAGTGGGAGAATGAATTAGAATTATGGTGTAGTGAATCTTTATACATTCCCCTAGGGAAATAGTCTTGGTATGGAAAATTTATTTACATCATGCATCATGGGACTTGCCCAGAAAACCTAAACCCTAAGGAAAGGAGAGCTCTTAGGCTAAAATATGCACAATATCACCTCGTAAATTCACTACTTTTCCATGTAAACTATGATGGATCACCCTTGATATGTCTCAAAAGTAAATATGAAGAAAAGGTTTTGAGGGAGCTCCATGATGGTCCTGCAGGTGGACACTTTGCAGGGAATACCACAACTCACAAAATATTAAGAGTCGGTTATTACTTCCCTACTCTATTTAGGGACGCTCATACATATGCTAGGAATTGTAAATCTTGTTAAATGAGGGCGTGTAGAGAAAATATAGTAGTTGTACCACTCCAACCACTGACCATATCCAGACCATTCAAGAAATGGGGAGTTAGACGTCATAGCGGAGATTACCTCAAGTTATTCAAAACAACATAAATACATATTGACTTCTACAAACTAGTTTACGAAATGGTTAGAGGCCATCCCTCTAACTCATGTGAATGAAAAGGTTGTAATCCAATTCATAGAATGACAACATATCACAAGGTTTGGGATGCCTTTTTGTTCTCGATTTTCACAATTATTCTTACTTTTCTTCTACTCTATTAACAATTTTTTCTCTAGACAAAGGAATCATAATAAGATACTCCGCAAGCTACTATCCAAAAGGGAATGGGGTGGCATAATCAAATGATAAGAACCTAGTGAGGATATTGAAGAAACTAGTTGTGGACAATCAAAGGAATTGGCATAGCTCACTTCATAATTCCTTATGGGAAGATAGAGTAACACCCAAGGAAGCTATATGAAACTCTCCATACTTTCTGTTATACAGGCAAGAATCGATTCTCCCAAATGGGTTATATCTTCCGTCACTTCAGCTTGCTCAGGGTTCAATAGGACAACCCTCATTAGTTATTTAACAAAGGATTGATACCCTCTTCATGCTTGAAGAAGAAAGGGAGAAATAAAAATCTAATTTCGTCGCTCACCATCAGACAGTTAAAAGATGGTTTGACAAGCATAAGGCCAAAGAGAAGAATTTTGTAGGAGACTTAGTCCTAAAATTGGATAGACCAAAAAAACCTAAGGGAAAACATTCAAAGTTTCATAGGCTATGGCTCAAAACTTTCCAGGTATCTGAGAAAATTGGGGTAGACACGTATCGGTTGAAAAATCTAAGGGGGGAACTCGATTCCCTCCCAGTGAATGGCCAAGCCCTAAAACAATATTTTTGTTAACAACAAAATATATTTGTCTTTTTCATGTTACATTATGATTAGGATAAATGTGTAGGTTTAGGGTAGAATGATTGTAGAGTCCTTTTATTTATGTATTTTCTTTTTCTTGGTATTTTCTTGTAATAATGTTGTGTTCCATAAAACATTGGTCGACCTTAATAAATATGATGTAGTAAATTCTGCTCCTAACTTACACTTACGTGCAACATAAGAAACACTGGAAAATTACAAATTTTTTCAAGGAGATCTATATCTTGTCTTTGAAAAACAAACGACCATGCTAAGTGATGAAGTGTACACCTAGTGGTATGGTAAATCCCAAAATAAAATATGGCAAGTTGGAAAGGACCACATGTACCTCTAGACAGAGCTAGGAAGAATTTCACATTAACAATTTCATCTTGTAGATAACATACGTCCTCCTCTCTAAATCGCTTAGGGAATTTATTCCATAAATAAATAAATTATATTAAATGAGTGCAAAGTTAGAGAGGGTATGTAGATAACTCCACTGAGGAGATGTACACTTACTGGCAATGGAGCAAGGTCTGTGATGTTGGGGTGACTTCGTCGGGGCTATGGATGCTCACTAGAAACATAGCAACACTGTAGTGAGTGAATGATGATAATTAAAACACCCTTGAGCCAGTGAATTCCTTACCCAACTCTTGAAAAAAAGGGGCATAGGTCATGGTCAAGGGGAATGAAGGTGGGATAATGGATAAACTCCATAGGCAGACCCATTTTCATGAACCTGGAAAAATGTGCATGCATGGATAGGAAATACTCTGATAACAGTGAAGCCAATTAGTTTCTCAACCATCTTCTACACAAGATAATCTTGAAGGAAGGAACAAAGAGCCTTCTTTCTCCCAGAGAATATCCATTTGTTGAGCGCTCAACACACCCTAAAATATTTTATGATTTTTTTTTTCTCTTTTGGGTACCACTTGTTTTATTTTGTTCTGATTTATGAATTGAGTATGTTGTGGAGGGATAGATAATTTTGTTTCCATGTCTCATCATAGATCAAGTTGGATTTATTAGAACCTGTCAAAGTGAAACCTTTGTGTCTAAAAATAACTTGTCATTTTTACTAAGAATCGACAGCTAAAATTGTGACCCGCTTGCTTATGTTCAGCATTAGAAAAATACGAGAAAGGAAGATGATTTCATAGTAACAATAATAATCAATCGTCAATGTATCATCGACATCGGTAAAAACTGGAGTAGATTTGCGATGGTTGTTTGCAATAAAAATTCAGGAAGTGGACGATTTCCCATCGACGTCGGTGAAACATAAGAGGGATAAACATTGACATGTGCCATAAAGAACCTACGATAGTTGATTACTGATGTGATTGTTTAAGTTTGATGAAATATCAATGAGTTAAATCATGGTATATTTTCGCATTAACACATCGTCGATCACCGATCCCCAATGCATTTTCGGCATCAACAAGTTTTGAGGGGGGTAATCCGGGAATGCTTGTTTAAAATTATCGTTGATCATCGATCCTTGAAACTTTTTCAGAATTGGCAAGGTAGGACCTATTGTTGAAATTCTTATCTAATGAAAATCCCCAATTACGAATAACACTATTAAACGAAGACGCCAATCTCAAATGCCACGTGTCTTTTCGACGTAGGCATTTTGTATGGCCTAATTTCATCGCAAGTCACCTTAGGTTTCCCCATGTCCTAGTTACACTTCTAAGTCATCAATTCCATAATAGAGTTGTATGACAATATGGATCGGTGTCTGATTTTTTTCCAAGAGATATCAATGAACATTTTCTAAATAAAAGATTTGTCTCTCGATCCACCTGTTAAATTCGCGGAATGATGGGATGCTTTCAACAAAAAATAAGATTAGATTATCCCATTTAATAGGCCGATTAATGTTTTTCTCCACACATGTTGTTGCCCCGTGCTCCGATTTAACAATGAGAATATGAAATGGTCTATTAACCACATTATAGCTTGTGCCTACGCCGCCAACCTGCAATTGCATTTAATATTGAACATATTGAGGATCTAGTGACATATTTTGTAGAACCACACTTACACCCGGAATTGAAGAACTGATGAAACTGGGTGAGTATTATCTCCATTTAAAATCACTAAGACATCTTTGAATGCCTACATTCTGCACACAAGTTTCTCATTTTTAGAGAAGCCGAAGGAGCGAAGAAATCATCTCAAGAGTTATGTTTGATCCTTTGAAATTTCAAAAAAACCAAGTTAATCTAGTGTGAAGAAGAGGTATGTGTTAATTTTATCATTTAAGCGGTTGAATTTTTATGTATCATCATTCTATATGCAACATGGCATCGAACACTTTTATCTCTGTAGAAAAATATGTCTCCAAGGAAGCCAACAACCAGACGTTCTCTGAGGGCACCAAAATTGAAGGAAGTAGAGATTGGTGAAGGATATTCTCCCAACACTGCGAGGCAATTGGAATTTTCTCCTAGAGCAGAACTAGTCATCAAAACATTGACTAAGAAGGAATTTACTCAACCTTTTGTGATATACAAGAAACCACTAGATCAAAGATGATGCTCCCATAATGCCAAGATTTATTTAATAGAATTAATCAGGAATATTACCCGGAGTGTATCCTCCACAAGGAACTGGATGTAAGGGTGCTCTACGACCGAGTTTTTCTGAATATCCAACGGTCATGCTTGCATATGGTAGCCCAATGAATCCTAGTCTTGGCCTGCATTCAGACTCTGGGTTGGATAATCGATCATCCAGACGTGCAGAGGTGCCTAATAAATGATGAGAATGGCGGATGTGTCATAGTTTTTCTCCCGACATAAGTCCAGAAATATTACAAGATCAGGGGCCCATAGGAGTGGTTGAACATATATTTTGTGGTAAAGTTCTATGAATTCCATGACACTAGCTGATTGATGGCTGCCTGGTGGAAGGAGGACACGAAATTCACGAACCAGAGCAACATTTGGTACGGGAAAATGAATCTAAGGGAGACATATATATAATTAATGGATCCAATTTTCTAACTATATGGGGAAAAATCGTGCACTAAGTTCTCATAGGCATGGATTCCCCTGGAATACACTATGGCTATTTTATGGACTAGCTTCAACTCAGGAGAAATCATATCCAAAAAATTGAGCACCACTATATTGAAATCCCAGACACCGAAGGAGGGAGAGGCACCCACTTTTCACATGGATTCTTATTTTTTATACATGATATGCACAAGGAATGTCTTCGTCGGAATGAATCTCAGCTAGTACGTCATAGAGGTAAGGAAAAGAAACGAGCGTTCATACCCTATGGTTTCCATGTAGGGTTTTGGATAGTGAAGGAAACTGCTCAAGATAAGCAAGAGGGTTTGAATCAACTGAAATATAGGATCCTGATAGTCTGGTTTCACAAGCATGACCCTAAATGCCTATTTCTACAAAATGCATCGCAAGTCTCTTCCTGATGGCCATACACACATGATAAGTTTGACGGGGAGATTTGTATAGACTGTGCAAGGTATAGGAGGAGGTACTACAGATAAAATCTAACCCGAACATGACTAGGTTCAAAGCTATGAGTATGGATGAGAAAGTTGAAATGATAGAACAGATGACTCAAGAATCTCTCAGGGTTAGAGAAGAAAAACAAGTAGTAGAAGCCACAGATGCATAAAGGAGGGGGATGTTGTTACTAGAAGGAGCCCAAAGAGTCATCGAGCAACTATAAAATGATCCTCAACAAGTAGAAATGATTAGTATCACCCTAGCCAACCCAATCACAATTAGAGAGGAGATAAATAGCTTAGAATCAACACAACTGGAGGAAACCACTGATCTGGAAAATCCCAGAGTTCTGTCACCACATGCCAAATCTTTGGTGACCATTCTAACCTAGTATGAGATTACAAGAATATCAGGTGTAACGGGGGTGACTAATACCCTGTTTGATCTAAGAAACATCTATGATGATGAAGACAGTTCAAAGGTCTCATTTATAACTCCAATACCAATTACAAATGAGAAAGAACTAGGGGGGGCATATGCTCCAAGTCCTGATGCATCCATTCCAAACACTATGTAGGGTGACCATGAGGATGAAAGTATCTTATACACTTAACTTCTCAACCTATCAGGGATCCTGAAAGACAACTCCATGGATGAGTTAGGTTCATATAGAAAACAAGAGGAATTGCAACAGCCAGAGAATGACACCTCAATAGTCAATCACCAAATAAGTATTGGTCCTGTCATTGACTCTTCAATTTTTTTTTATACCTCACCATCCAATGGACACTAGATGGAGGTCAAGCCATTCGAACATATGGAATAAGTACAAGAACTAGTCCTAGAGAAAATGAATACATCAGGAATCTTGGGAAACACTCTAACCTCAAGAGCACAACAAATCCCTGAGCATGTTGATGAGGTTGTCGATATATAGGAAATCTCTTATGATAGGAAGAGGAAACATATCATGAGGAGGACCACCAAGAAAAGAATACTCATGTTGGATATCTTGATTCTCAATACCATGGAGGAGAAGCTTCTCAGCACAGAAAACGTGAAGACATCTAAGCTCATCAACATAGGGATGGCTATCATTGATGCCATGTCAGATCGAGCAAAGAAATATTAAAGGGAATTGGCGGCCACATTGAAGGAGTTGTACCATCTACGCCACTTGGAAAAATATTAACAAGACTCAACATAGGCCACAATTTTTCTAAAGAATGAGTTCCAAGATACATATGCAAAGTTCACGAGCGAAAGACATCTCTTCATTGCATATGTGGCCAATTATGAAAAAGATACCCTTATGGAACTCGACACCTATAAGGACATGGAGAGATCATATGAAAAGTCATACCAAGATATAGAACGAATTGACTGCATGATCTCAGTGTAGAAGGGTTGAGATGCAAAGGAGAATGGCATTCAAGTGCTGATGGGTAAAAACATCTCCCAGATCAGGAAATAAGTCAAATAGTAGGTAAGTATGGCCCAGGAACTTGAGTGAGAAATACATAAGAGGTGGGCCAAGTGTGAAAGAAGTTGGTAAAAGATCAATTGAGAGATGAAATACATCGACCTCCTAGAGTTCGAATCACCCAAAGACTTTGTCGACTTGCATGACATAGTCAAATGACATGAAAAAAAGGACTTAGCATGGGGAGTGGATATCGCATAGGTGGAAAGCATGACAACAGGTCAAATACATAAGTTTATCTAACATCCGATCAAGGCTCGTGCAATCATGAAGCGTTTAAGTGCCAAAGTTTCCAAATATAGAGATAGAAGTGAAGGAAACCCTTTCATCCCATATGGACCAACACAGATTCCCATATGCTAACACATGGGAGGATCTCTTTGTCAAGTCGTCAAAATATGAGAAGAGTCATCCACTCTAGTAGAACCACAAGATGATTTCCAGAGAATAAATATATCAAGCACCACATGGTAATATTTTTTTTTACTTAACACAAACTTGTAGAAGTTATGTTTACTTAGTGATTCTTTATAAATAGGGGGATTGACCTTTCATAAAGGGTCAATGGTTTTGGAAAAAAGACCATCTTTTTGAGAATTTTAAAGAATTACTTCTGAGCAACCTTAATTGAGAAGTTTCTTATAGAACCAGAGACATTTTTTTTTTCTTCATAAAAGGCGTTATGTGATTGGATTGAGGAGGAACTACATCCAAATTTTATTTCAGTAGTTGATGCTGTAGAGATTAAGAGTTTCTGAATCTATTTATAAGCTATTTGTTTCAATATTTTAGCAGTTATTTTGTTCTTAATGATGAAAAGGAAATTGTTTTGATAATATGTGATTGATGGTAGAGCTAAGGAAACTATTTTTCTTGCACTCATGTTATTGCATGTGTATTTTCTTTCAGTAAGTATATCTCAGTCATTGTTGAAATACCAACAAGTTAATGTATTATTACTAGACTTATGTATTATTACTAGACTTGTAATATGTGTGAATATCATTGTTTGCATGCTAGAACACGAGGGTTATCCCATGCTCAAGCTTCTTCAGTATTTAAGAATCCCTTCTATCAGTTGGTTTATACGATCACACCTCACTTTATCAGACTCATATAATAAAATAAAATACAAAAGAGAACATTTAATCTGAAGGAGGAACTTTCACAGAAAGATATCCTATCAATCACTAAGTAAATCACATCGATAAATTAGCTAGATCAAAAGATCTAGAGAACCATTCCACCCTTCAAACATTGCAGAGTCTAATTGGGCCTCTAAGGCGAGTTTGGTTCCTACTGTTGAGTTAAAGGGATATTGGATCCCTCAACACCTTCTACACGATGTGTATATAAAATAAACTATAGTTAGGAAGGTATTCTTGCCTGAATAAAATATATCTTTTTTATTTTATTTTTATTTACAGGTCATCTTTAACACTTTGAGTTTCATTATTGTTATTCATTTAAAGGTTGTAATAGTTATTTATGATAATGAACCACTACGTGGAAATGGTCTAAGTTAAAGGTTAAGGTAAGCTCAATATTTCACTCAAATTGTGTATTTAACAAAAACATTAGAGTTTCATCATTGTGATTTCTTTGGTGATGAATTTTCTACTACAATTGAAGCTAGATATATAAAATATCCACCAATATTTTGGCTCTAGTTATGCGAGTCCTCACATGATTATTTATGTAGTTAAAAATACGTTTTATATTGTTCTTATACACACACACACACATATATTCTGAATTTTGTTCCCTAGTATTGGGCATGTGTTATATTCTTTGCACGACTAGCTCTAGTGTATGCTACATTGAACCAAGTGTCCAAGGCGTTTGACAATATTTACCCCCCCTTCGGGAGTTATAGAGGGGAGATATCCCCCCCTTGTGAGGGTTCAACGGTACAACCCCCAAGAAATGGTTTTTTACCTCAAGAAACATGTCACATGTTTTCCTCGTTTTTCATCTCACCTTGATTTTTGTGTCCACCATTGGGATATTTTTTGGCACATGGTTTCTTTCGATGGTTTTCTATTTCTGGTTAAGGAATTAAGGTTGTTGACTAATGCAGGTCATTGGATTAGGGTTTTGGATGTCATTGGATCCTATATGTATATTGTGTTGTAAACACCATATCACTATGAATGAATATATAATATGTTGGTTTTCGAGGTTTGGGTTTCCAGGGGAGAAATATCTGTGTAATGTGTGTATTTTTCATTGTATATTTTCTATTCTTTTATTGAAAATATGTTTGCAATAAAATATTGTACAAGGTTAAAATATACAATTAGTATCAGAGCTTTGTTGGCTTCATGGGGA
Organism: Picea sitchensis; assembly: GCA_010110895.2. Classification (NCBI taxonomy): domain Eukaryota; kingdom Viridiplantae; phylum Streptophyta; class Pinopsida; order Pinales; family Pinaceae; genus Picea; species Picea sitchensis. Next base: position 12,517 of record SNQJ01S0053912.1, read on the forward strand.
TGCCTTTGTGGTTGCTAGAGAATGTGATAATCCTTGTTATAGTGGGAGGCCTATGGTATTGACTTTTCAGGTGAAAAGGAATGGAGAGTATTTTGAAAATGGAGATAGAGATGTTTAATGGGAAAATTTTTGAGTTGTGGATGCTCAAGTTGGAAGATATGTTGGTGGAAAAATATCAGTGTATCGCGGTGGATACAGGTAGTGCACCTATAGGAGATTCAACAGATGACTAGAAAACGTTGGATTCAAAGGAGAAGAGCACAATATAACTGTGTCTCTCACATTTAGTATTACTGAATGTGTAAAAATACACTACAACAAAACTTTTATGGGATAATTTGGGGAAGTTGTATCATTCTAAGTCCCTAGTAAATAAATTATTCCAGAGAAATAAGTTGTATAACCTAAGGATGAGATATGGAGACTCAATGGAAGAGAATTTGAATTCCTTTAATACTGTAGTAAGTCAGTTAGTATCTGTTGAGATAAACAATTCAGATGAAGATAAGTGTATCATTTTATTGTGTGCTTTACCAGACTCGTGGGATAGTCTGGTTGTGGCCATAGGTGGTAATACAACTGCCTTGAAGTTTGATGAAGTTGTCTCATCATTTTTGTTGGAGGATATGAGACAGAAGAACATGGAAGGTGATGCATACCCCACCTTATTCCAGGGTACCTCCCGGTCTAGGATCGTTCTAGTCGAGAGTTGAAATTATCTCACGGGCTCCCCCTGAGCCCAAAATATCACCAAGAATCGACAAGTAATATAGTTTTCTAGATATGTTCCCATATTTCCCCTTAAGCGATACACAAGTCTTTAAAACCTTCTTCCTAAATGAAAATTTTCTTTTCGGGAGTCCCCAAGCTCTAGAAAATACTCCTTGGAGACTTTGGGTCCAAAACCGTGGGCCAAACCTTCAATCCTTGAAACTTTTGGGACTTCGAGACCTTTTTATCCCTTTTTACCTCTAAATACGAAATTTGGGAACTGTCAAAAAATAGGAGGAAAGATTAACGGTACTCAACAAGCATCAAGATCGATGGATCCAAATATGTTGTTTGGGATTCGATGATTTGTTCACAACCTTTTTACTAATTTCCTAGATCATTGAAAAGGAAATTATGCCAAACCTCAAATCAAAGGTCCTCAAGCATTGATGGATGGATGGTCTTGATCTATTCTCTTTGGGATTTGGAATTTTCTTTTGGTTGTCCACACGGCAAAAATATTTATATCTTTCGACACTGAAATGTTGAAAAAATTATCCTTCCTCCACATGTCCCCTCCTTGATCGATGACTAGGATGTCTTTCTGACTTCAACGTTTTACCTTATTTTCTACACAATGAACCAAATTCCTTGAAGTTCCATGTCCACAAAGTATTGGATCTTGGGCTACACGTCCTCCTCCAATGGATGGTTAGGATTGATTCTAAAATTTATTCCTTCGCAACCTCATAGTAGTATAGCCTATTCCCTCTAGAGATTCGGACTTCTGGACCTCCAGATCTATTGTTGCATGTCCTTCCTGGAATTAACGGTCCAGATAAACTCCGTACTTTGGGACTATAGAGAGATCGACCTTATCTTCCCACTATTCTCTCGAAGTATCTACCCTCTAGATCTATTAATATAACAATGTGTGTCCTCTCCAATGGACGACGATAGGTTTTCAGGACTTTGAGAGTCCTCCACTCCTATCTTCCTCCAGAGTGCTAGTCCACCAGAGTATATGATCTACTGACACATGTCATTGGATTTTGGATGACCATGATTAACTTAGGCCTTCAAGACTTTATTGGTCTCAACTTCGTCAAACACCATATCTCATGAATGCACGAAGTCCGAAGCACTTCACCAATTAACCCTCGTGCAACTCCTCCTAATCCAATGAGTATACACTCTCCTCCAAACTCTCGAATGGATCTCAACCATTGATTTCCATTCTTTGATAACTTCTCCCTTATGCTTTACACTCGAATGTTTCCTAACTCACAGAGTCTTAATGACTTACAAGGCTAAACCCCACGCTGTTTCTCCATATCTAAGGGTGACAAAAGACACTAGATTCTCCCAAATAGATCTCAACCATTCAACTTTTAAATAACAAAACTCCTTCCCGCTCAAGGGACTTTGGTCACTAATCCTCTTGATCTTGACCACACGAAATAACTAGAATATCTAGTTCCCTCATGTACGCTCCTCTGGCATGTTGAATCTTTTGACTTAGAAAATTTCTAAGTCCCTCCTACGAAACTCTTTTTCTCGCTATCTCCTTTGATATTTTTTCCTTGAAGTATTTCAGACCTCTGGTTTACTCTTTGCAGACTTTGTACTTCTGAGAAATTTTTGGAGTTAGATATTATTTAAGAAAATATACTTTATGCACTCCTTGCGTTCATCTCCTCTAATACTTCTTCGACACTTAAGCAAAGTGTTTCCCCAATTCACTCCTTGCACATGTATTCTCTAGTCTTTTCTCTCCACTGAGCAATTGTGCAATCTTTTCACTTCAACTGAAAAATTGTGCACTCCTTTCACTTCCACTATAAATTCACGTTATCTCTTCTGAGCTTCTGAGTATATCTCAACTCAGCCTATGCACTCCTTGCACCAGGAATATTAGAAGACAAACAAATGAAACTTACAGAAACATCAAAGGTTTCCACACTTAACCATGAAAAACATATCCATGCATAAAAGATAGATAAACAAATGAAACACAAAGATAATATAGAAACATCATATGTACTTAAATAATTCAGATGAACACAACAACATACGTTTCGATTCAAACCTCTCTGCTTGTATTCATTTAGTAAAATATGTACATGGACTCATACAACACCATGCAACTCTTCATAAGCTTCAACAACTCTCTCAGCAACAATAATAATAACATTCAACAACCTCATTTGGGCATACAATCCATATTTTTATACATGGAGAGGCTTATCAAGCCTTCCCTCGAGACTTCCTTAAATTTAACCTATCATAGTTAATACATTCACCTACTAAGGACTATTACATTGAATTGAAACTACATTCAGATATGAGTCGATACTCAATATCTAATTAAGTATCTGATAATTAAAACAATTAGAACTTCAACGGTCTTATTTGATGGATCTTGCCTCAAAGTATTTAAAATATTTAAATTACAATCCTTTCAAAACAAAATGATGCACCCTCCTTGAAACTCAAAACAATTTAAAAAATTCACACTGGGTGTTGAGTTTTTCTCCACCTGGCCTCTTTAACTGATGATGGCGATGCTCTTGCATCATAATACTATGGAAATATTCATGGTCTCTATCCCTGAGATCCTGCACTATTTTTCAATTCTTATGAATATCAGATTCATTTACCCAACTATCATCCTCTGTTGGGTGACCTTTCCACTTCCCGAGGTACTCAAAATAAGTCTTCCTCCTAGTATTCTTACCAATCCTCTGATATATGATCTTCTCCGTCTGTGGATTTTCTACTATGGGAATATGCTTCTCCCACTGAATCTCCTTTTCATCATATGATCCTCTTGTATCCATCCTATAAGGGTACATATCTGCAACATTGAATATGGGTGATATTCCCACATCCTATGGCAATTCAATCTCATAATAATTTGCATCAAAGATTCTGAGAATATTACATGGTCCTATTTTCTTCATCTTTAATTTGTTATGTGTTCCCCTTGGCAACCTTTCCTTCCTCAGGTGTTATAAAAATTTATCCCCAAATTTGAAATGAACCTCTCTCCTTTTCTCTTGTGCAGTGTTTCTTTATTTGATCACAAAGCTTCTGCATCTCTGCAACAAAGTCTTCTTCTCCTGCACTTCTTAAATCATCATGTTTCCAATCCCTCAACTTTTAAATTCCTCTTGGATTCATTCCATACACTATTTGAAATTGACTTTTTCCGGTCCTTCTTTTTGGAGAATCATTATAAGAAAACTCTACCTGGGGAAGAATTTGATCCCACTAGTTATGATGTTCAATGACCAAACTCCTCAGCAAATTTCCTAATATTTTATTTACCACCTCAGTCTATCCATTTGTCTGAGGGTGATATGTTGAAATTAAAGAAAAATGTTTCCCCATCATTTTCCATAGGGTTCTCCAAAAGCATCCCACAAACTTGGTATATCTATTTGAAACTATACTCCCGGGAAAACCATGCAATCTCACAACTTCCTTGAAAAATAAATTGGCTATGTGAGTAGCATCACTAGTTTTATGACATCATATGAAATGTGCAATCTTTGAAAACCTTTCAACCACAAGAAATATGGAATCATTCCCCCTCTGGGTTCTTGTAAATCCCAACAAAAAATCCATGCTTATGGCATTCCATGGCCTGTCTGGAATAGGCAATGTCTGATACAAACAAGTGTTTTGTTGCTTCCCTTTTCAATACTAGAAAACTATACATTTGTCCAAAATTTTCTTCACAACGGATATCATACCTGACCAATGGTATGAATAACTCATTTTTTCATAAGTCTTATCATGACCGAAATGTGTATCCAATCCTCAACTGTTTTTTTATTTCAACGGGTTGTATCTCATTGAGCATTTAAGAATATAGAATTGGATTCCTTTGAACATCAGTCCATCTTGAATTATATACCCTATCCACTGACTTATGTCCCTTAGAAAAGGGTTCTCACATGCTTCATAAGACTCTTTAAAATATGGATCTTCATGATTTTAAACCCTAAGGTCTCCACTTGAAATTCCTACATGATCAGACATATCCTGCTCAAAGAATCAACAACTTTGTTAGAACTACCACTAATGTGCTTAGTAAAAAAAGTAATATTCTTCATGAATTCTACCCATTTTTCATGTCTTTGGTTCAATTTCTCTGGTCAGTTTATGAGGTGTAAATCATGATTGTCACTATACAAGACAAACTCCTTTTGAATAAGATAGTGCCTCCACTTTTTCAACGGTGTATCACATAATAAAACTCTTTATCATATTTTGAATATTTTCTCTTAGTTTCATTCATCTTCTCACTGAAATAAGAAACATGCTTATTGTCTTGGCTCAAGACTGCACCAATAGCTACTCCACTTGCATCACACCTCACTTGAAATATCTTCTTGAAATATTGCAGAACCAAAATAGGTTGTTCTATTATCTTCTCCTTTAATACTCTGAATTTTTATTCAACTTCCTCTGTCCAATTAAAATACTTATGCTTTTTCTTTATGGTTTCCATCATAGGTGTACAAATACCATTGAAATTCTCGATGAATTTCATATAAAACCTTGCTAATCCGTGCAATATTATCACCTCAAATATGCTTCTTGGAGAAGGCCATTATTTGATTTTCCTCTTGTTTTTTGGCTCCATCTTCAACTCATTTGAAGAGATCAGAAAACCCAAGTATATAATTTATGTCTTCATGAAATAACATTTCTTCAAATTTATCAACAACTTCTCCTCCTGCAACCTCCTCATCACTAATTTCAAGTGCCTTAAGTTCTTTTCTTCAGTTTTAATGAAGACTAGGTGTAACATCCCCAACATTCAACTGGGCTATGCCATGTAAGTTTTTTCAAACTGTATGCAAACAAAAACATATGCACACAAAAACTCTCATGGAACTTTATATATAAAACTCAAAATAAACAAAAATATTATGTAAATGCACAGATTCATATGGAAATAACAATAACATAGACATGCAACATAGACATGCAATAGCCATAAATATAAAGACAGTTATAAACAACACATAGGATAAACCCATGAAAACAAACACGTAAATAATAATTCAGCATGTAATTTGAAACACAATTGACACTTATTTTGGTAATAATATCACCAACTGCATGCATACCTTCCATGAACCTCCTAGCCTTAGACTGAATTGCTCATCACTCTCAGCAGTGGGTTACCCCGAGTTGGGACTAAACTCCACCCAGGTAAAGGGATTCCTAACCAGGATCATGCATCTCATACAAAAGGAAAGACTTTGTCACAGGTGCCAACTCAAACTAACAACCTACAATACCTCATTCCCTACATGCCTGTCCCACCCCAGGAAGTGTGCCCTTTCTCTTCTCAAGAGTCCCTCGGTTGCCCCACTTCCTTTCTGGGGATTCAACAACATGTTGGATAGGAAGGCTCAGATCCCTGTAGTTGTAGTTTATCACCTTCAAGAAATCAATTCCCAACAATTGTCTCACCCAGAGAGAAATTAATCACAGGCTTGACAATCCACCTCTTTAGTATCCCACGAGCCTGAGAACCCGCTTCTTTAGTCCAACTCCCAAGCTAACCAGGTACAAAAATAGCTATGGGAACATATACAGTTTTAGGTACAGTGACATGAAGGTATGAAGGACATCTGAATGAGTGAGTGAATAATAGGAAAATGAACTAATTATAATCCATATGTATGCATGTTCCCAACTTGAAACTTTTCATGTTGGGAGATACTTTGGCCCACTTGTCCCCATACTTAGAACATAGGATAAAACAATTATCCATACTTTATACTTTAATGAATATTAATATAATATTCCTTTTTGGCTTAAGATCCCTAGATTAGCCCTTTTCCTTAACTTTTATCCCCCCCATTTCCCTAACTAGTGAAGTTTAGTCCCCCATACTCTTTTATCATGGTCGTTTTATATGCAACATTTTATTTTATATTAATGATAAGACATATACAAAAATTGGCTCACTAGCCTTTAACATCTAGGCTCTTTGGCCTAATCATCACATAATCCTTCTGGATCATAATAAACTACCTAACCATCCTATAAAACACAACATATACACAAAGGATCCCTGGCCTCAAAATCACACGCACTTAAGTTTGTTGCACATGGTATCCTAGAATTTGCACACTTCAACATTTTACTGTGTAGTACATGTGCGCACTATACCATGGAAGGTGCATACAAAAAATGATATCAAACAACTCAACAACTTAAGTAC
>SNQJ01S0053912.1:34192-63488 GCA_010110895.2 Picea sitchensis
GGACCATTATTTGAGACCTATTTGATTGGATTTATCTCTTCTCCCTTATCACATTCATACCAATCATTTTTCAGCAAATGTTTTGACCCCACCCACCCCTTTTCGGTTCCCTCATTATCATGTCCCATACTCGTAGCCAAGACTTGGAAGCTCGCTTCAATACCTTGCAATCTAATTTGACAGAGAACCAACAAGAAGTGAGACAACTCAATGCCAATATTTACACCATAAATAAAAAAATGCATTCCTCCATCATCACCTGAATCGTGGAACTCAAAGAAGACCTCAAATAAGACATAAATAACCATCTTGAATCTGTCTCTTCGATGATCTACACTAAGTTGCATATCCCTGTAGATCCCCCTTTATCTGGCCCACCTTTGCATACCTAAGCTAAAACTTCCTCTCATTCCCATAATTTTCAGACCCATAAATTTCAACGTGACCTATGCCTTCCGCGGGTGGATGTGACCAAATTTGATGGCTTGGATCCCACTAGTTGGGTCACTCAAATGGAACATTATTTATCTTTCTATAGCATTACAGATGACTTGGCCAAACTCCGGTATGGTGTTATCCATCTAGATCAAGAACGTTGGCAATGGTGGCAATGGAGAAAAACTACCCATCAAGGGTATGTTGCTTGGACACACTTTGTGGCAAAGATTTATGAATTCTTTGACACTGACACCAACCATTTGGGTCATTTGACAAATTTGAAAAAATCTAGCACAGTGGAATACTTTATAGCTTCTTTTGAGCGACTACGTTTTCGTACAGAGGGCATGTCTGATACTTTTTTCTGAGAATGTTTTATCAGTGGCCTCAAGGATGGGATTCATTCCCATGTCCTCATGGCTCGGCCTCAGAGTTGGGTGGAAGCTACTAAATGAGCTAAGGAAGCACAACAGGTTGTCTCTTCTCAAAATCGGAAACCCTCCTTTATTCCTTGCACTAAACCAATAAATCCCACTCCTCCTACTCCACTAAAGATCCATAAATTGACTAGGGCCAAAATGGATGAACGCTGACTCAAAGGCCTTTGTTATAATTGTGATGAAAAATATTTTCTGGGACATAAGTGTAAGGAACAAAATCTTTTTATGGCCATATCGAAGGATTTTTCAGAAGAGGATGTTGAAGTTCCCCTTATGTCTGAGTCCCCTGAACCCACTGAAATTTCCATAAATTCTCTCACTGGCTTCTCTTCTCCCCAAACCCTCAAACTAATTGGCTACATCAAGCATAGGAAGTTCATCATTCTTGTTGATAGTGGAAGCACCTATAATTTTATTCATCACCACATTGCCCAAAAAACTAATTGCTATATCCGTGCAGTCAATAATTTCCAAATCATGATTGTCAATGGTGGGTCCATGAAATGTGGAGGGCACTGTGAAAATTTGTGTCTCCAAATTGGTGACTACCACCTAAAATCGCATATGTTTGATATTGACGTAGGTGGTTGTGAAATTGTGTTGGGTGCAGAATGGCTAAGGACTTTGGGTCCCATTCTCATGGATTTTAAGGATTTAACCATGCAATTCGAACAGGAGGGATAGAAATATAAGTTCCAAGGAATCACCGTCGGTTCCCCTGAGATCATTAGTTCCCATTGCATGGAAAAGATGGTGCAAAAAGGTCATTTGGGCGTTATTTCCCAACTCCATGCCATACAAGCAACTGAGACACCCTCTGTGCTACAGGACCTCCAATCCATCCTCTCTAAACATCAAGTGGTTCTTTCCACTCCCCATGGACTCCCTCCTTCCTGTGGTGTTCATGATCATTCCATTCCCCTTGTCCCAAGAAGCCTTCCTCCCAATATTCATCCCTATCATCACCCCTTTTCCAAAAAAAATAAAATGGAGAAAATGGTTCAAGAACTACTTAATGTAGGTGTTATCCGCCCTAGTATGAGCCCCTACTCATCTCCTATGGTCATGGTCATGAATAAAGAAGGTTCTTGGCACATGTGTCATGATTTTTGCGCCCTCAAAAAAATCACCATTAAAGAAAAATTTCCCATTCCTATCATTGATGACCTCTTGGATGAATTGAGTGGTGCCCAGTTCTTTAATAAAATTGATCTTCGTTCTAGCTACCACCAAATCTGTATGAAAGAGGCAGACATTCCTAATACTTCCTTTATAACTCACGAGGGCCATTATTATTTTTTGGTCATGCCCTTTGGTTTTTGTAATTCTTCCTCCACTTTCCAAAGCCTCATGAATCATGTCTTCCATCCTTTTCTCTCTCATTTTGTCTTAGTTTTATTTGATGATATCCTCATCTATAAAAACAATCTGGAAAACCATCTTTCTCATGTGGATCGAGTTGTCCATATACTCTCTTAGCACAACTTTTCCTAAAACAATCTAAATGTGATTTTTGCACCTCATAAGTTGAATACTTGGGTCATCTTGTTGGCAAGAACGACATCATGGTAGATCCTAAAAAGATTGAAGCTATGCAAGAATGGCCTCGCCCAAAGACTCTCAAAATCCTTCGTGGATTTCTAGGCTTAACATGTTATTATCGCAAGTTTGTTAAGAACTATGGAAAGATTGTGGCCCCTCTCACTGCACTCCTTAAAAAGAATTCTTTCACCTGGACTTGAGCAAATTCTCAGGCTTTCCAAAAATTGAAGATGGCCATGTGCACCACTCCAATCCTGACACTTAATGATTTCACAAAGACCTTTGTCCTGGAATGTGATGCTTTAGGAAACGAAATTGGCATTGTCCTTATGCAAGAGGGTCAACCTTTGGCCTTTACCAACAAACAATTGTCTGAACGAAATTTGGGCAAATCAACCTATAAAAAGGAAATGTTGGCTATTCTGCATGTTGTTGATCTTTGGCATCCTTATATATTGGGGAAACACTTCCAAATTAAGAAATATCATCAAAGCCTCAAGTATTTTCTGGAACAACCCATTTTCTCCCTAGAGAAACAAAAATGTGTGACTAAGCTCTTTGGATATGATTAAGAGATCATTTACACGAAAGGAAAAGACAATACGGTTGCAGATGCACTTTCCCAAAAATATGAAGATGAAGGATCCCTTTTTCTCTCTCCTTCATTGTACCAGATTAGCTCCAAGATGTTCTCCAAGAATGGCTAGACGATCCCAAAAGCTCGCATCTAATACAACAATTGCAGTCTAATTTTCCAATTTCCCCAAGGTACTCTTGTCTCCATGATGAGCTTCGATAAAAAGGCCATTTGTATTTAAGTAAACAATCAAAACTTAAATCCACGGTACTTTCTGAGCTTCATGCTACACCCACAGCTGGGCACTCAGGGTTTACCAAAACCTATGACAGGGTCAAATGTTCTTTCTTTTGGGAGGGTATGAAACAATATGTTCGTAATTTTGTGGTTGAATGTGATGTGTGTCAATGCAACAAGGGAGAATTAATCAAATCTCCTGGCATACTACAACTACTTCCGATTCCACCTGCTATTCGGAGGGATATCTCAATGTATATTATTGTAGTCTTACCTAAATTGGGGAATAAATCAATCATCATGGTGGTTGTTGATCACCTTTCCAAGTATGCTCATTTTTGTTCTCTTCAACAACCATTTACAACATCCACTATGTCTCAATGTTTCATGGATCAAGTCTTCAAGCTTCATGGCATGCCGCATTCTATTGTTTATGATCGTGACCCAACTTTTACCAGCAATTTTTGGCAAGAAATGGTCAATCTACAAGGCACCCAATTGCATCTCAGCACAACTTATCATCCATAGACTGATGGTTAGATTGAAGTTGTCAACAAGTGTTTGGAAACATATTTGAGGTGTTTTACATGGGAAAAGAAAAATCAATGGGATCAATGGTTTCCACTAGATGAATGGTGGTACAACACTTCATACCATATAGCTACTCGTACGACTCCTTTTGAAGCAGTATATGGAAAAAAATCCATCTTCGGTTCTCTCATATTTACCAGGTGTCTCGAAGGTCCAGGTGGTGGATCAAATGATTACAGTTCGAGAGGCTATTCTTCGTACCCTCAAAGAGAATTTAGTCATGGCCCATAATCTCATGAGGAAACAAGAAGATCAAGGTCACTCTGAATGTCAATTTGCAGAAGGAGATCAAGTGTTTCTTCGGCTGCAACCTTACAAGAAACATTCCCTCAAGGTTGTCCATTTTCAGAAATTGGTGCCCAAATTTTATGGGCCTTATACCATTCTCAAGCATGTGGGACAGGTGTCCTATCAGTTATCTTTTCCCAATCATTCTATGCTACATCATGTTTTTCATGTTTCCTTCTTAAAGAAGGTGATTGGAGCTAAGTGCCAAACTCAAACCAACCTTCCCAAGTTGGAAGAAGAAGGCTCCATTTCACTATAGCCACAAGCAGTTTTGGACCAGCGTGAGCGTCGCCTGCATCAGTGAACCATCAAGGAAGTGTTAGTCTAGTGGAAAGATACAACCCCAACAAATTCTACTTGGGAACCAACTACCATTCTGCAACAATTTCCACATCTCAGGCCTTGAGGAGAAGGTTGTTTTTAAGGGGGAGGACATGTTATGGACCTAACCCCTCATGTAGGTAGAATAATCTATTCCGATGTAATAAAGGTCAATATTAATAAGGCCTAACAATAAGGATGAATAATTCTAATATGAGAAGACCTAATAGAAGCTTCCACTTCTAAAAGGATCTTCCTCTAGATGGTTCTTTTGATAGACATATTTAGTATAAATAGGAGTAGAGTTATGAGAACTGTTGTCTTAGATATTATTGTAATAGAGATGTACTCAACTGGAGGTTTCCCCATCGAAGAGGCAAGTGAACATTACTCTCAGAATCAAAGTGTTCTTTCTTTTGTTATTCTTATATCTTTTCTCTATTATTATGGTGTTGTTCTGGTTATATTTTTGTTTATGTGCCATTTCTAGCATTTTATTTTTGTTCTACATACTTTTTATATCTAGAATATTAAAGTTCTCTAGAAGTTGGTTGTCCCTGAGAATTATTTTTGAAGAATGGTGGCTTACTCCCCTTCTTCCTCTGATCCATATTGAATTTCTTTTTGTCTTCCCAAGATTTTTGGAAAGTTGGCCTTGCTTTTTGCTGATCATATAGGAATTTATCTCTCTTTATGGTCCCATCCAATGTCTTGGGATCATCATATTGTATGTTTTCATTGATGAATGATGTATATCCACTCAAATACCTTTGAATCTTAACTATCTCATCCTTGATGAAAGAAACATACTTCAACAGTTCTAAAAACCTTCTTTCATATTCATCTATGGTCATACTCCCAATATTGAGTTCAAAGAACTCTTTCATTTTCTTATCATAGTATCTCTTAGTGAAATATTTCTTGAATTCCCTCCAAGTAACATTTTATCTTTAATGTGTTTCACCTACACAAGCTGATCCCACCACATGGATGCCTTTACCTTGAGTTGATAGATGGAAATTCTTCCTTCTACATGGGATGAATAATTATGAAATTGGAAATAATTTCTCATTCCTAAGAACCATGTCTCTTCATCTTCATCCTTATTTTGCTCACCCTCAAATGTAGGATGTTTTATTTTGTTCATTTCTCCTCGTAGCTCATCCAAACTGTACCTCTTATTATCCCTAACAGGGGATGGACTTGAGATGTTAAGTGATATCTTATTGGAATTCAACAAGGAGCGATGGTGATGTCTGCTAACACTTCTTGTTCTTCATTTCTCATTGGGAGACCTGTGACTTACTGATTTCCTTGAGCCAATCTCCTTATCCAATTTATTTTCTATTTTTTTCAATCTTTTCATTAACTTCATGTTAAAGTGATCATGTTTCTCCTTGTCTCTCGTAAGCATTTCATTATCATATTTAGGGATTTGGACATCCTTCTGCAAATTTTTAATGGTCTCTACCATATTCGTGTTTTCATCCCTTCCTTCTCCATGTCCATTGGAGTTTGTTCCTTCAATGCCCAAATGGACATCCATCCCTCTGATTTCATCTTCATGGATGTAATTCCCTTGTGCATATTCCATTCCTCATCCCCCAATGTTGATACTGATCTGATATAGTTGTTTCTAACTCTTTTTCTGGGTTCTGGGATGCTAGTTACAACCTGCTAAAGTTCTAGGACAATTCATGTTTTTGGTCTAGAATGCTACATGTACCTTCTTTGACATATTAAGAATTTTCAACATGCCCATAAATTAATTCAACTCCAATACTGTCTTATATGGTTCAATATATTTCCAATGACTAGTCCTTCGCCTCAATCTGATTCCAGAGAAAACATTTATGGCCCTTCGAAGTTAGTTGGGTCTTAAAATTTACCCTCTACCATTTTTCCTTTCACTTCCTCATAAAATCTCTGTTTGACGAACAATTTACACCATTAGAAAGCTCTCTCCGAGCTCTTTTATTTGAGATGCAAAGACATAGTGTACCTTGCTACACTCCATTCTTGTGGTTTCTAAGTAGTTAAAAACGCTATTAAGGGCCTCAAAATTGCGTTGCAAAAGGATGACCTTCAAAGAGTATAAAATGTGGCAAAAAATCATTGGTTTTCTACGGTTGTTAGCCATCTAAATGACTTTGTGCAAACAAAATTGAACCTGTACACCCATATTTAGCATGTGAAGCCATACCATAAGGTAGTGCATGCTCCGCCCACCCATAAACCACCTGTATCACTTCTATGTTGCATCAATAACTGGTGCACACTACCTTTTGTCACGCACAAATATCTACCATGCACAAATTTTGTTCATGCACTAATATTTTTTTTACGCAAGTTTTGTGTCGCATGCTAATATTCTACACACATTTTACTCTACGTGCTGCACCATGCCAAATTCTAGGATGCCCCCACCACTCACCAGTACTCCACGTGCACCATTAACTAAACTATCGCACGACAACATATACCCAAATTACATGCACACCAACAAAAGTTTCTCTGCACGTTGCCAATACTACACACACCAAGCGTTCCATTATTAAGTGTGTGCACACCCTGCATGCTAGTATTACACATGCACCACTCAATATGCGTCGTGCAATGCTAAATTTAGTGTGCTCACCCGCGCACCACTATTTTTCTGCGCAGTGTCAAATTTAAGTGTGTGGACCCGTGCACCAATATTTTTCCATGCAACACCAAATTTTAGTGTGCACAACCGCATGCCAATATTTCTCCGCACAATGCCAAATTTTAGCACGCACACCAGCCGATATTTTCTCACGTAGCGCCAAATTTTAGCGCGCGCACCCGCATGGCAATATTTTTCCATGCAGTGCCAAATTTTACTGCACGCACCTGCACACTAATATTTTTCCACGCAATGCCAAATTTTAGTGCGCACACCCACAAGACAATATTTTTTGACAGATCACAAGATTTTCACTGCACATCATCCATTTTTAGTGCGCCCACCTACGCACATTCATTTTTATGCGCATCAATTCCTCGTGAATTCTGCTGCAGAAATTGGGGCTTTTTCCTAACATTTTCCCAATTTTTACCATAGACATTCTGCAAGTATGAAATTTGTTCAATATCACTCCGATAACACCAAATCAACCTCTGCAACAAAAAATCATTGTGGGTTGACATTTCTGGAATGAATTTTTCCCAAACTTAATTCACGAATTGAGAATTTTAATCAACTAATCTTGCCCCATATGTCATTGCTTCATTGTAACTTCAAATTCGACCAATTCCATGTCTAAATTTTCTAGAATTGATTATAAATCAAGAATATCTCACCACTTGGCCAAATTTCTCAATTTTCCCATGAATTTAACAACATAAATTGGGGCTTTTGTTGGATCACTGAGAGGGGGGGTGAATCAATAATAGAGCAATTTAATCCTTTTTCACCATAAAATGCAAGTGTTATATCAATTTATCATTATCATACAATAGTTTTAGATTAAATAAACAATGAACAAATGATAAATCATACACATACACAGTACGCCATTTTTTTATGTGGAAACCCAAAGCGGGAGAAAAGAACATAATGCTTTTTCTTATATGTCTTTAAGAAATACATTCATTGGAAGCACCAACTTCCTTTGTTTTCCAGCTACAAATGGAAGGAGGCTCCAACCCCCTAGATTCTCAAGATACAGCCTGAGGGAAGCTCCAACTCCCCAATTCTTTGGCTACAACCTGTAGGAGGATACAACCCCCTATGTTCTCTGCCTACAACCGGAAGGTGGCTACAACCAGCTGTCCTTACCTCGTCCAGTTGCCCTGAAATATAAGTGCCAAATGTAGAAACCAAATATGTCACTGAGAAACATGTCACTGTATACCCATCAACGAACATGATCTGATCACATATACCTCAAAAACTATACCACAAGTTTGTACCTCAAAACAAGTGCTAGAACCTCATTGTTATACAACCTATATCTGTACCAATAACTTCATCAACATACCTCAACCAAAATCCCTCAAACATGAACCGATACTAAACTTTAGTAGATATGCCTCAGATCAACTCTAGAACAAGCCATAAACTCCCAAGAAGGAATCTAACATATTTACAAGAAAAACCCTCAACTTGATTCATAAATTCAACACTACACATATGAAAACCATACCATTTTTTATTCTTGTAGTGTTTTGTTTCCGCGAATCCACTGTCATGATTTTTCTGTTGGGATTTTTTTGTCACACTTTTTCTGCTACAGTTTTTCTGCCGCACTTTTCCTGCTGTGATTCTGCCACACTTTTCCTACCGCACTTTTTCTTCCACACTTTTTCTGTTGCACTTTTCCTACCACACTTTTTCTGCTGCACTTTTCCTACCACACTTTTTCTGCTGTACTTTTCCTGCCACACTTTTTCTTCTGTAGTTTTCATGATGTACATTTTTTTCCACAGTTTTCCTGTCACACTTTTTCTCTATCAATAATACCTGCCCAAATAACCTTTCACAAAAATATATACTCAATGATATTCAAGTGTGTTTAAATGAGAGAGCCTTGCCTCTTATTTATACTTTCATGTAGCATCCTCAAGGGTTTACCTTTTAACCATCTTAACCCACTTTCCTTATTTTAGGGTTAACCCACTTATAACCACTTGTCCACTTAACTTAACCACTTTCCATAATTAGTAGGTTCTCCTTTAAATTTATTATTTAAATAATTTATTTTGCATCCTCTTTGAATTATAGTACACTCATCACTTCACTTTATTATTTAAATAATTTCTTCTTTGCAAAAACGTTTACTACTATGACCTTTTGGGGCTTCTAGATGACTCATGAGGGTTCTCCAATTTCACATGGCCATAACTCTCTAACTATGGGGAGTTATGTGACGCTCCACATACCATCGAGAATGGAATGACATGTACTATCCATCTAGAATAGTTTTACATGCAAATATATCAAAACTCATACCATTATCCATCAAGAAAACATGGGTCCATTAACCAAACCTTTGTGCTACTAGAATTCTCTATCGTACTTTCTTCAAGGGTTGACATCAGTGACAACCAACCCAATTAATCAACAATATCCCCCTTTGAAATTGATGGAAACACTCTGAGGAAATACTGAAGTCATGTCATGCCATACTAAATTCATATCACTCATGCTCTTCATGTGACTATCACTCCCCCTGGAACCATGCCTCTGTGCTCTACATCAGATAAATCTGTCCCCCTTTTTCATTAATGGAAAATGTATTTTCCATCCAGGGCTACTCCCCCTAACTGAATTGTCCTTGGGGATACTCCTGTTGACTGAACTCTTCCTGAAACTAATCTCCCAACCCGATTTTTCCTCTTTATGGTGCTTCCTCGTGTAAATTTAAGACATTTAAGATAATCATTCAAAAGCATGTATTTTGGTGTAGAAGTTACTCTAAGTCTCTAGAAAAGATACTCAAAGGCTTCCCGTGGAAGTGGTTTTGTAAAGATGTCTGCTAGTTGTTATTTTTCCTTTTTCTTTCCCTTTTGCTTTTAGCTTGCGATTTTTTTCCACACTTTTTTTGCCGCACTTTTCCTGCTGCACTTTTTCTTCCACAATTTTCTTGCCACACTTTTTCTTCCACACTTTTTCTGCCACAATTTTTCTTCTGCAATTTTCATGCCATACTTTTTCTTCCCCACTTTTCCTCCCGCAATTTTCTCTACCAATAATACCTGCCTTGTATGGAAAGATACATTTTCCATTGATGACAAAGGGGGAGAGATTTATCATATGCATAGCACAAAGGCATGGTTCCAGGGGGACCGATGGTCACAGGAAGAGCATGAGTGATATGACTTCAATATTGCCTCAAAGTGCTTCCATCAATGTCAAAGGGGGATATTGTTAATTAATTGGGTTGGTTGTCATTAATGTCAACCCTTGAAGAATGTCCAGTAGTGAATCCTGGTAGCATAAAGGTTTGGGCAATGGACATTCTTCAAGGGTTGACATCAATGAAAATCAACCCAATTAATCAACAATCTCCCCCTTGGACAAGTGGTTATAAGTGGGTTAACACTAAAATAAGGAAAGTGGATTAAGATGGTTAAAAGGTAACCCCTTGAGGGTGCTACATGAAAGTATAAATAAGAAGAAAGTATCTCTCATTTAAAC
This sequence comes from Picea sitchensis, assembly GCA_010110895.2. Classification (NCBI taxonomy): domain Eukaryota; kingdom Viridiplantae; phylum Streptophyta; class Pinopsida; order Pinales; family Pinaceae; genus Picea; species Picea sitchensis. Next base: position 44,790 of record SNQJ01S0053912.1, read on the forward strand.
ACACTTGAATATCAATGAATATCTATTTTTGTGAAAGGTTATTTCGGTAGGTATTATTGATAGAGAAAAATTGCGGAAAAAAAAGTAAGGCAAGAAAACTGTGGAAGAAAATGTGCGATAGGAAAAGTGAGGCAGAAAAAGTGTGGCAGAAAAATTGCAGCATGAAAAGTGAGGCAAGAAAATTGCGACAGAAAAACCGCAGTAGAAAAAGTGCGACAAAAAAATCGCGATAGAAAAATTGCGGCAGTAGATTTGCGGCAACAAAACACTACAAGAAGAGAAAAGGGTATGGTTTTCATATGTGTAGTATTGAATTTATGAATAACGTTGATGGTTTGCCTTGTAAATATGTTGGATTCCCTCTTGGGAGTTTATGGCTTGTTGTAGAGTTGATCTGAGGCAGATCTACTAGAGTTTATTATTGGTTCATGTTTGAGGGATTTTGGTTGAGGTATGTTGTTGAAGTTATTGGTACATATAGAGGTTGTATAATAGTGAGTTTCTAGAACATGGTTTCTGGTACATACGTGTGGTATAGTGTTTGAGGTATATGTGATCAGATCAGATTGGTTGATAAGTATGCAGTGACAGGTTTCTTAGTGACATATTTAGGTTCTACATTTGGCACTTATATTTTAGGGTGATTTGATGAGGTAAGGACAGGTGGTTGTAGCCACCTTCTGTTTGTAGCTAGAGAACATAGGGGGTTGTATCCTCCTTCTGGTTGTAGCCAGAGAAATGGGGAGCTAGATCTTCCCTCAAGTTGTAGCCTAAGAAAATACAGGGTTGGAGCCTCCCAATTACAGTTAGAAAATAAAGGAAGTTGGTTCTTCCAATGAATGTAATTTTTAAATACATATAAGAAAAAAGAAATTGTTGTTTTCTCCCTCTTTTTTTTTGCCACAGTTTTCCTATCGCACTTTTTCTCTATTAATAATACCTACCCAAATAACCTTTCAAAAAAATAGATATTCAGTGATATTCAAGTGTGTTTAAATTAGAGAGCCTTGCCTCTTATTTATACTTTCATGTAGCATCCTCAAGGGGTTACCTTTTAACCATATTAACCCACTTTCCTTATTTTAAGGTTAACCCACTTATAACCACTTGTCCACTTAATTTAACCACTTTCCATAATTAGTAAGTTTTCCATTAATTTTATTATTTAAACAATTTTGTTTGCATCCTCTTTGACTCATAGTACAGTAATTAATTCACTTTATTATTTAAATAATTTCTTCATTGCAAATGCTTTGACTACTTTGACCTTTGAGGGCTTCTAGATGACTCATGAGGGTTCTCCAACTTCACATTGCCATAACTCTCTAACCGTGAGTAGTTATGTGACGTTCCACATACCACCGGAAATGGAATGACATATACTATCCATACATAATAGCTTTAGCTGAAAATATATCAAAACGTATACCATTATCCATCAAACAAACTTGGGTCCATTACCCAAACCTTTGTGCTACCGGAATTTTCTACTATACTTTCTTCAAGGGTTGACATCAATGACAACCAACCCAATTAATCAACAACATTTTCATAATTCCACACAATTATTGTTACTTTTTAACATGGATGCTCTGTAACTTGAATTTTTTCCCAATTCCATGCAATTGTTGTTACTTTTTACCGTGGACATTGTGTAACTTCAATTTTGGCCACTTTGAAATCAATCCTCTGTGAAATTTCACTTCAAATCAACTTGATCGGCCCATCTAGTCTTAGTGTTGAAAAATGAAGCTCTGGTTCCATATTGTAACATCCCCAAAATCCAACTAGGCTATGCCACGTAATGTTTTTCGAACTGTATGCAAACTAAAACATATACACACACAAACTCTTGTGGAAATTTATATATATAAATAAATAGAGACAAATACATTATGTAAATGAAGAGATTCATATGCAAATAACAATAATGTAGACATTCAACATAGAATGGAAATACCCATAAATATAAAGACAGTTATAAACCACACATAAGATAAACCCATGAAAATAAACACATAAATAATAATGTAGCATGTAATTTGACACACAATTGACACTTATATTGGTAATAATATCACCAACTGTGTGTAGACCTTCCACGAACCTCCCAACCTTAGACCACACTGCTCATCACTATCAACAGTGGATCACCCCCGAGATGGGACTAAACTCTATCTAGGTAAAGGGATTCCTAACCAATCTCATGTATCTCATACAAAAAGAAATACTCCGTCACATGTGCCAACTCAAACTAACAAGCTATAGTCCCTCATTCACCACATGCCTGTCCCACCATGTGAAGTGTGCCCCTTCTCTTCTCAACAGTCCCTCAGCTGCCCCACTTCCTTTCCAGGGATTCAGCAACAGGATGGACATGATGTCTCAGAGCCCTATAGATATAGTTTAGCACCTTAGGGAAATCAATTCCCAACAATTCTCTCATCCAAGGAGAAATTTATCATGGGCCTAACAACCCGCCTCTTTAGTATCCCGCAGGCCTGAAAAACCACTTCTTCAGTCCAACTCCCAAGATAACCAGCTACAAAACTAGGTATGGGTATGGATATAGGTTTAGGTACAATGAAAACAAGGTACAAAGAACAGTTGAATGAGTGAGTGAATGATCATGGAATGATAGAAAAATGAACTAATTCTAATCCATATGTATGCATGTTCCCAACTTGACACTTGTCATGTTGGGAGCTACTTTGGCCCACTTGTCCCCATCCTTAGAACTTAGGATAAAATAATTATCCATTCTTTATAATTAAAGGAATATTAATATAATATTCCTTTTTGGCTTGATATCCCTAGGTTAGCCCTCTTCCTTAAATTTTAGCCCCCCTCTTTCCCTAACTAATGGATTTTAGTCCCCCATACTCTTTTAGCGTGGTCGGTCTATGCACAGTGATGTATTTTATATTGATGATCATAAATATACAAAAATAGGCTCACTGGCCTTTAACATCTAGGCTCTCCAGCCTAACAATCACATAAGCCTTCTAGCTTATGGGTAAAATCATGAATATGGGTAACACTTTTTCTTGTTTTATGACAAAAAAATCTGTATTTTCACAAGTACTTCAACTTCCGGCACACAAAAGAGATTTTTTTATTTAGAATTTCACTTTACAGTAAAAACAAAACTTGTGGAGAATTTTGTTGTCTTTCCAATGACTATTTTTCAATTTTTTTTTTATTAAGATTTGATATGTCAATTTGACAATTGTTTAACAGTGTTTTCCTTAAACATGAAAGTAATGATAATAAGTTATTTTTTCCCACAATAGTGTATATATTATTAAAATTATGTTTTTAAGAAACAAAATATACTGCAACAATCTATAGAGACTCTATTTTATTATGACTATAATTTTGAATCTAACAGATCAATATTATAATTTCTAGAATTTTTTGAAATTGACCAAGCTGAAAACATTGCATATTTTAAACACATGTTTTCTTACACCTTGTATCTATCTTTTTTACTTAAAAGTAAAACCTAAAAATACCCTTTTGAAGAGAACAGTTTAAGGATTATGAATATAATTTTTCCATAATTTTCCACTGTTTATTTTTAGAGATATGGATTTTTTATTTCATCGAATCATAATCTCACCTAAAAATATTATGTAGTGATTTTTTTACAAAATTAAATAAAATTAGATAAAAACAATGAAAATGAAAACAAATTTTATATCCAATTAAAGTAGATTCAATTTTTAAAATGTTGGTATCGATTCTGAAACTAAATTCTGAGTATTTGTAGGAGTCCTCTACGTCGAAAGATCAAGTAAGATGGACAGAATTTGCAGTTTCCTGCAAAAAGTCCCATTTTCAGGTTCTTGACCGAAACCTAGTTTTTAATAGAATCTGTAAAAAAATAAACGTTTCGGCCGAAAAGTCTTTCGGCCAAAATATTCTTACCAAGGGAAAATAATTCATCTGAAAACAATTGTACACGAATTTTGAGGGCACTGTCAGGGCGACATTCAATTTGACGTGCAAATTTTCAATCTAAAAAAGTTCCTAGAAACATTTCTTTGACAAAAACATTGTCGATAGGAATTTTTGAGACCTGATTGTCACAAAAGTGTTACCCATATTCATGATTTTACCCTTATAATAAACTGGCTCACCAACCTATAAAACACAGCATATACACAAAGCCTTCCTAACGTCAAAATCACACACACTTAAGTTTGTTGCGCGCGGTATTCGAGAATGTGCACACTTCATCATTTTACTGTGTAGTAAATGTGCGCACTATACCATGGAAGGTGCATACAAAAAATGATATAAAAAAACTCACCATCTTAAGTACATTTTCATTTACATTTACAATTGGGTTCATCCGAGGGGTATTACTCTAGGATATCATCCAAATACACAATTACAAACTTACCTATGAAGTCTTTGAGTACTTCATTCATCAATATGATGAATGTTGTTGGGGAATTTGTTAAGCTAAATGGAATAACAAGACATTCATATAACCCTTCATTTGTATTGAATATTTTCTTCCATTCATCTCCTTGTCTTATTCTTATCTGATTACAGCCACTCTTCAAGTCTATCTTGGAAAAATATTTTTCTCCACTCAAGAAATCCATCAAATCATCCATTCTGCTTAAAGGGAATCTATACCCGATGGTAATATTGTTGATGGCTCTAGAATTTTTTCTCATTCTCCAGCCTCCATCTTTCTTTGGACTCAACATAGTTGGTACTGCACATGGACTCAAACTCTCTCTAACCAAACCCTTACCCAACAACTCTTGGACTTGATTCTTGACCTCTTCATTTTCTTGAGGTGTCAACCTATATGCTTCTTTGTTTGGAAAAACTTCTCCTAGAATAAGGTTATTATGATGACTGATACTCCTAATGGGTGGTAGAGAATGAGTTAAATCATCCACCACAATATCATCAAAATTATCCAACAATTCCTTAATCTCTCTAGGAAAAACATCCATAGAAGTACTTGTAAGGATGATTTTGGGATTTCTCACCACAACAAATTGCATCTCTTTTTCCTTATTGAATTCATTCAAGAGTTCCTTCCCACTCATGATAATTATGCTTGGGATGAATTCTTCCTTCACTTTCTTATCCTCCGTTGGTAGCAACATATGTGTATGAGCATTGATCTCAAGCATGTAAGTATTTTTTCACCCATCATGTATGACATTTATGTCAAATTTCCACGGTATTCCCAACAGAACATGACAAAAGTCCATGGGTATTACATCACATATAGTCTCATCTTTATAACCTCCTATATTGAATTTAACATTGTACTGTCAACTTACCATGACTTGCTGTCCCTTCTGCAGCCATGATACCTTGTACTTGTTCAAATGTTAATTTGTCTCTAGCTCCAGCTTTTCCACCATCTCTATTGATACCAAATTATTAGTGCTCCCACTATGTATGCTTACTTTAAATACCTTGTCCTTGGTCTTGCAAGAAATCATGAACCCTTGGTCTTCCAAGCAATCATGAACACTTTGTTTATCTAAACTTGATCTTTTTCTTCTTTCTTTGGTTTTAAAATAACTTTCCTCATCATGAGGGATTTCCCATCTTCCATTCCTTTTGCCTCCACATTCCTTCTTTGATCTTCAGAAATGTCAGATTCTCCACCTCCTTCTTTCTTCTTCCTCTCAATACATTCCCAAGACATATGCCTTGTATTTCCATAGACATAGAATTTCACTTCTCCTCCTCTGCCTCTTCCTTTTCTTGAAGAAAAAGAGTTTCTACCAACATACTATCCACCTCTACAAATTCCTCCTCCTTCTGTATGACAATGATACTTTCTAGCTTTAGGTTTTGGCTTATGAAACTTCTCTTAGATAGTTCCTTTTCCTCTACTTGGACATTTTCCTCTATTTTTTGGATTTTGTTTCATGGATAACTTCTCCTCTTTTTTCAGTGCTTACTTCCATCGTTCTCATGGTAATCATGTTGATTTCCTCTTAGATTTCATATCTCAGTTCATTAATATACTTGAAAACATTTTCCTCATCACTCTCTCTATGTCCTTCTCTGATGTTCAATCTACAAAAATCCTCAGTGTATTATTTCACTAACAATCCCTTCTATCTCAGTTTCTACAATATTATGAGAAGATTGATCTGATAGTATTTGGGTATGAACTTAGCGTTCAATTTAGCTACCATTGTATCCCAATTTTTTTATCTTTTTCTTACCTTTGTGCCTTATGTTGGCTTCCAATTCATCCCACCATAGCGATGCATGTCCCTTCAGTATAGTAACAACATGCTTCAACTTATTTTCATCTTTGATATCTTCATAACCAAAGTACCTGTCTAAGGCTCTTATACAATCCAGTAACTCCTCAACATCAAAACTTCCTTCATGCATTGGGACTTCCATTTTTTCTCTGGCTCCCATTTTTACAATTTCTTTCAACAAGTGTTCTTCTATAGCGTCTTCTTCTGCAACTTCTTCAAATTCCACTTCTTCACTCTCATATTTGGCAATGTGACCAACATTAGTTTCTCTTCTCTGTGATGTCTCCATGGAATCCAATCTTACACAAAGATTCCTCATCTCTTCTTCCAAGGTTGGATTTTCTACAGGTTTGTACTTGCATATTCTTGGTGGCATGGTTCTAGTCTGTCTTCTTCTCTTACAAACCTTAAATATGACTCTGATACCACTTGATGTAGACCCCACCCTCTCCCAGGGTCTGCAGGACCTCCCGATCTAGGATGATTCTATCCGAGAGCTAAAATTAGCTCACGAGCTCCGCTCAAGCCAAAAATCTCAATACAAGGGTCTTTAAAACCTTCTTCTCAAATGAAAATTTTCTTTTTGAGAGTCCTCAAGTGCTGGAAAATCCTCCCTGGTGATTGGGGTATAAAACCATGGTCCAAACATTCAATCCCCAAAATTTTTGGGACTTTGGGACCTTTTTATCCCTTTTTACCTCTAAATATGAAATCCTCAAACTTTCAAATAGAAGGTGGAAAGATCAATGGTCCTCAACAAGCATCAATATCGATGTCTTCAAATCTACTATTTTGGCTTTTGCGATTTCTTCACAAACTTTCTACCAATTTCCTCCATCGTTGAAAAGGCAATTACGCAAAACCTTAGATCAACTGTCCTCATGCATCGATGGATGGATGGTCATGATCTATTCTCTTCAGGCTTCAACATTTTTTTTTTTCATACACACGACACAACACCTTATATCTTTCGAAGTAGAAACACCGAAAAACTTATCCTTCCTCCATGTGTCCCCTCCTTGATCAACGACTAGGATGTCTTTCAAAACTTCGACAATTTTCCTTCATGTCTGCAAAACGATGCAAATTAATTGAAGTGCCACATCCCTAAACTATGGGATCTTGCTCCACAAATCCTCCTCCAATGAATGGTTGGGATTGATTCTGACCTTAAGACCTTTGTAACCTCACAACACTACACTATATTCCCTTCGAAGTGCTAAAATTTTGGACCTTCAGATCTCCTGTCACGTGTCCTTCCTCGAATTGACGATCCAGGTCAACTCCAGAATTTGAGGCTCTGGAGAAATCAACCTTCTCTTACCACTATTCTCCCAGAATATCTACCCTTCAGATATCCTGACATGATGATGTGTTTCCTCTCCAATGGATGACCCAGACGAACTGTAGGTATTTAGGAGTTTGGGAGTCCTCCACTCCTAACTTCCTGCATAGTGTTATTCCACCAAAGTACATGATCTAATGACATGTGTCCTCAAATTTTGGATGGCTAGGATTAGCTGTGGCCTTTGGGACTTCGGTGGTCCTAACTTCTCCACATGCCAAATCTCTTGAATGCACGAATTCTGAAGGACTTCACCAATTAACCCTCACGCAACTCTTCTTAATCCAACAATTGTCCATTCTCTAACAAACTCTAGAATGGATGTCAACCATTGATTTCCATTCTTCTATAACTTATCCTTTTTGAGTTGCACCCGACTTATGAAGAACTCACGAAGTCTTAATGAATTACAAGGTTAAACCCAATGTTTCTTCTCCATATCTACGGGTGATAAAATACCCTATATTCTCATGAACATATCTCAACCATTCAACTTTTAAATAAAAAAAATCCTTTCCTCTCAAGGGACTCTGGTCGCTAATCCTCTTGAGCTTGACCACACGAGATAAATAGAATCATTGGCGCCCTCTTGTGTGCTCCTCTAGCACATTGAATATTTTGACTTAGAAATTTTATAAGTCCCTCCTACATAACTCTTGTGCTCGCTATCTCTTCTGATTTGTGTTCCTTGAACTATTTCGTAGATCTGGCACACTCTTTGCAACCTTTGAACTTATTTGAAAATTTTGTACTTAGAGATTTTTGAAGAAAATCTCCTTTACGCACTCCTTTTGTTCTTGTCCTATGAGACTTCCTCAACACTTAAACAAAGTTTTTTATCGATGCACTCCTTTCACGGGTCTTCTCCATTCTTTTCTCTCCACTAAGTAACTGTGCACTCTTTTCACTTCAACTGAACAACTGTGCACTTCTTTCAATTTACCTGTAAATTCACATTATCGCTTCCGAGATTCTAAGTCTATATCGACTTTGCCTACACACTCCTTGTGGGAACTATGCACTCCTTGATATAGGAATCTTAGAAGAGAAAAAATTGAAACTTGCAGAAACAACAAAGGTTTCCACACTTAACCATGAAAAAAATATACATGGATAAAAGATAAATAAACAGATAAAACATAGAGATAATAAAGAAACATCACATGTACTTAAATAATTTAGATGAACACAACACCATACATTTGGAATCAAACCTTTGTTCTTGTATTCATTTCGTAAAACATGTACATGGACTCATACAACTCTCTGCAAGTCTTCATAAGCTTCAACAACCCTCTCAACAATAATAACAATAACATTCAACAACCTCATTTGGGCATACAATACATATATTTATACATGGAGAGGATTCTCGAGCCTTCCCTCTAGACTACCTTAGAGATATCCTATCATAGTTAATACATTCATGTACTGAGGACTATTACATTGAATGGAAATTGCATTCAGATATGAGTTGATACTCAATATATGTACAACCTTATTTGATAATTAAAATGATTACAACTTCGGTGGACTTATGTGATGGCTCTTGCCTCAAAATATTTAAAATATTTTGTAATCCTTTCAAAATAGAATGACGCTCCCTCCTTGAAACTCAAAACAATTTCAAATCTGCACATTGGGTGTTGAGTTGTCATCCACCCGGCCTCTTTAATTGTTGATGGAGATGCTCATTCATCAGAAGGACATAGAACATATACATTATTTTCAAGAGGATACTCACAGGAAATAAATAGATCTATGTCCTCAAGTGGGAGATCTAAGTCGAAGGGTAGATCTAAATCTCCTGGAAAGTTTGTAAAGCTATGTTGGATATGTGGAAAAGAAGGGCACTAAAAGAAGTAGTGTAGATCCAAAATTGAGAAAAAGAAGGTATCTGAAGAAGTTACTTCTATAGAAGAAAATACCTCCAAGGAAGAAGGAGGGTATGTGTACTAGGCTTCTTCAAGCACACATGCAGATCATGAAGCATGGTTGGTTGACCCAGGATGGAGGTAATGTTTTCCTATGTGATGAATTGACAACCAAAATCATAGCATGAGGTAAAGTCAAGTTGAGGCTCATAGATGGAAGGATTATAACACTAACTGGTGTTCTTCACATCCAATATTTGGCCAAAAATTTGATTTCTATAATAAAAACGGACGATCTAGGGGTAAAAACAATATTTGAAAAGGAAACTTGTAGGATGGTCCGATGAGAAATGGCATTGTTGAAGGGAGTTCGGTTTGGAACTATGTATAAGTTGCAAGGAAGCACTATTTGTTATGGGTGTAATATTTCCATATTTCATGATATTGGAATTGAAGAAGAATGAACTCATACAGTCTCTGGAGAAAAGGTTATGTCGTGGCATCAAAGGATGGGGCATATCGGAGAGAAGGGTCTTTGACTACTACACGATAAAGGTATGGTTGAAGGTATTTATAAATACTATTTGGATTTTGATTTCTGTGAGCATTGTGTATATGGGAAGCATAATTGGGTAAGATTCCCCTCTGGTGCAACGAAGGAAGAAGGAATTTACAACTAGTTCATAGTGATGTGCTTGGACCTGTGTTAGTTCCATAATTGGGAAAATCCATGTAATATGTCTCAATTATAGATGAGTTCTTGAGGAATATTTGGATATATTTACTCATGAATAAATATGAAGTATTTGACATGTTTAAATAGTTTAAGGATCTTGTTGAGAATCAATTACAAAAAATAGTTAGGGTGTTGAAGACAGATAATGGTAGAGAGTTCTGCGAGAATGAATCTGAATAATTCTATATGAAGTGTGGTATGGCAAGGTAGAATACTACTCCATATACACCTTAGCAGAATGGAGTTGCAGAAAGGATGAACAAGACGTTGAAAGAAAAATAAAGATGCATTCTTAGTGGTGTTAGGTTAGTGATGCAGGAGCATCATAAGCAAGCCAAAAAAAAAAGCGCAAAGGTGAAGGACAACTGGAATTGCACTACCAGACGTTTTGAGAACATTTTGAATTTCAAAGGATAAAGCATTAATGAAATATCTGAAAGGATGTATTTGCATTTATGTTTTGGAGATTGTAAACAGATCTTGAGTATTGCTCTCATCTTTCAGTTATGGAGGCATTTAATTTTAATGAATGTAAAGTAGGTAGCTTTAATTCTGATTAGATAGCTAGAGCCGAGGGAGGGAAAACTCTAGAAATCTCCCTCATAGGCTTTGTATTGTAGTCAATAATTCTCATTGTAAGCTGTAGAGTTGTAGAGAGTAAGAGCATAGATAAGAAAAGAAACTGTAGGAATCCTATAAGAAGATAGTTGTTTCTATTGAAACCATGTACATATGCACTTGGATTAATATAAAGAATCTTTGATCCAATTTCATGGTGTTTTAATGCATTTCATTTACATCTTTGAATGGTATGTTTACAATTTTCTTATGTTCTCTATTATGCATTTGTTTCAATTCTATGTGTGTGTATGCTCATGATTTCATGTTGAATGTATGAAGTCTGTGAGAAGAGTAGTATGAGTTTCAATTCTTTCTCTTTATGAGAAATCCTGCATGGAGTGCAGTGAGAGTCCGCAAGAGTGCGTTGACGAAGTTATGGGTTTTATCTCAGAAAATCTCAAGAGGGATACCGTTTTTCTTATACCGGCAAAGTGGCATAAGAACCATGAAAGATGTGCATAGGCCAGGGTTGGAGTCTTAGACTTTTCCAACTGAGGAGAAAGGTTGAGGGACTGTTGTTGCATGGGGTGCACAGAGTTAAAAGGGTGAGATAAACAAAGGTTATTCTGAATGTCGCAAGGTGTGCGTACATGGATATCTTAGATTCCAGGAGTTATATTGAGAGTCCAAATTCAGAAGGGTTATAACCTTTGAGGTGTTCAAAGGAATAATGAGGTCTGGAGTCACCTCGTAGAACTTAAGATCAGAAGGAAAGACGCCAACGCATTTTAGGAGTCTTTGGGGAAGTCTGAACGGACGGTTGAAATTATCGGAGGGAGAATCACCAAAGTTTCGTAGACCGTTGGATCTAGTAGACCAGTGGAAGGATTAAGGATGAGTGTCCTTCAACACTCATAAGCTCAGGAGGAATAATGTCCATTAGATCCGGATCAATGAGAGTTGTTGATATCACATTCAAAATTTGTCGTTTCAGAAATCGGGGAGTGGAAGAAGTTGTGAATCGGAATCAAGAGTTGCAAATTCCCGATCCGTGAAGTCTCGATAGAAGTAGGACCGTTAGATCATGATAATATCAGAGCCGTTGATTGTGATGAGGAATCATCGCGATTTCGGTTATCGACAGAGGCTTTTGTTGCACTGTAAATCACCAATAAGAGAAATTCCGAAGTGCCGAAATATTTGGGTCCCAAGTTTTAGATAGAGGTCACATCAGGAAAATTCAAGGGAGAAGTCAAAGAGTCATTATCCTTTCAGGGTTTCAAAGATTGAGGGATTCATAGGACTCACATCAGTGATCACGAAATCGTGAAACCTGAAGTACTTTTCGAGCGAAGATTGTAGTCACGTCAGCTGGTCACGTGGGTAAGAGTTGGCACTCAGTGCTTGCTCGCACAGGCGTAGCTCCAAATAAAGACCTATGGATAGACACTTGTGTGTGGAGTATTCCCGCAGGGAATCAAGGAGTCAATCAGACTCAAAGGGGGGATTAAGAATCATCCTAGACTGGGAGGTGGTGCAGAACCTACTGGGGTAGGGGTGCTACTTCAGTTAGGGAAAGAATTATGGGAAGAGGTAGTGTGTACTACATGTTAGTTGATCAAGAGATCACCCTCATAAAATTTGGATGACAAGACTCCACAATACATATGGAATAGTAAGAAACCTTCTCTCACACATCTCAATGTATTTGGCTATGAGGCCTATGTTCATGTTCCAAAGGAAAAAGAGAGTAAGCTAGATAAGAAGGATGAAAAGTGTCTCTTTATTAGGTATACAGATGGTATCAAAGGTTATAAGATTTGGAACCCAAAAACTAAGAAGGTTGTGTATAGATGAGTTGTGGTATTTAGAGAAATGAAGGATGTTTTTAAACAAGAAGTCCAACCAAGTAAGGAAGAAAGAGAGAAAATAGAATTTGGTTTAAAGGATGATGAATCAAACTCTAAAAAAGAACATGAATCAAAATAAGAAGATTGTCATACTCCAGTATTGAGGATATTAGTTCGATAAAGAAGGATACCAGAAAGGGATACTCCATTTGATTTCTATTCAAATTTTTCTTTGTTTATTACTAATGATGATTCTAGAACTATTAGGGAGGAAGTGGATTCAGAGGATGGAAAGCTCTAAAAAAAGGCCATGGATGGAGAAATGACAACCTTGGATAAGAATGAGGCTTGGGATCTAGTGGAGTTTTCGACTAGAAGAAATCCCATTGGAAGAAAATGGGTATTTAAAAAGAAGTTGAATGCAGAAGGAAAAGTGGAGAAATACAAAGCTTGGTTAGTATTAAAGGGTTTTTCCTAGGTTGAGGGAATTGATTTTGGTGATATTTTTCTTCTATTGCCAAGTTAACTTCTATAATAGTTTTTTTATCTGTTGTTGTTGCATTTGATTTTGAATTAGAACAAATGGATGTGAGTATAACATTCCAACATGGGGATATGGAACAAGAAATCTATAATAAGCAACTAGAAGGCTTTGTTGTGAAGGGGAAGAAGGAGTTGGTATGAAACATGAAAAAGTCCCGATATGGTTTAAAACAATCACCATGGATGTGGTATCAAAAAATCGATACTTATATGTTGGGACTTAGCTTCACAAGAAGCAAAAAGGATCACTATGTGTATTTTTAATTAATTGGTGGTCATTTTTTTTATTTGGTCTTATATGTGGATGACATGTTGCTGATAGGAAACAACAAGGAGATTATCTAGGATGTAAAAACTCAGTTGTCCTCTAAATTTGACATAAAGGATCTCAGTGGTTCAAATTTCATTTTGGCGATGGAAATTAAAAGAGATTGGAAAAATAGGAAATTATGGTTAAATCATAGAAAATATGTCGAGACAATATTGCAGAGATTTAATATGCATGAAAGTAAACTGGTCAACATCCCTATTCCTGTTGGTGTAAAGTTATCTATGGATCAGTGCTCCAAGACACGGGAAGAGGAGGAGGACATGCCTTGTGCTCCATATGTGAGTGCAGTTGGTATTTTGATGTATGCAATGGTCTGTACTAGGAAGACATTGCATGTGCAGTGGGATTTTTGAGCAGGTATATGTCAAAACCATAGAAGGAGCATTAGACAGTAGTAAAAATAGTTTTTAGGTATTTGTGTGGCACTCCTAGCTATAGATTGTGCTACCAAGGAGGACCAGGATTGGAGAGAATGTTGGATAGACATGGATGTTTGGATACATATTGGAATGGAGATATGGATCATAGGAGATCTACAAGTAGGTATGTGTTTAACCTGTTTGGAGCAACAATCAATTGGATGAGTAAAAGACAGGTTGTAGTGGCACTTTAAACTACAGAAGCTAAATACATGGAAATCACTCATGCAAGTAAGGAAGCAATATGGTTACAAATATTGTGTTTAGGTATTGGGTTGGTACAAGTTGTAAGGATATATTGTGATAGTCAGGGTGCAATTTTTCTGGTGAACAAACTGACTTATCATTCAAAGACAAAGCATATTGATATTCAATACCACTTTGTGAGAGACATGGATGAAGTAAATAAAGTGTTATTGATGAAGGTGGAAACTTTGAATAATGTTGCGGATTCATTAAAAAAATCTATGAACACTGAGAATTTCTCTTGGTGTAGAGGATCCATGGGAATTGTTTCTCTAGATTGTCGACTATCTAACCTTATAACCCCTTGTATGCAAAGAAAAAAACAAGTGGGAGAATGTTGGGTATGTGTTATATTATTTGCACAACTAACTCTAGTGTTTTCTACATTACGTCGGGCATGCAAGGGGGTTATAGGGGGGAAATATCCCTCCTTGTGTAGGGGTTCGGGGAAAACACCCCCAAGATTTTTTTCCTTAGGAAACATGTCTAATTTTTCCTCGTTTTTCGTGTCACTTCGATTTTCATGTGCATTGTTGGGCGATGTTTTGGCACATGGTTTTTTTTTATGGTTTTCTATTTCTAGTTAAGGAATTAGGGATGTTGACTAACCCAGGTCATTAGGTTATCGTTTTGGATGCCATTGGGTCCTATATGTATATTGTATTGAAAAAAAACTATCACTATGAATGAATATAGAATATGCTGGTTTTCCCAATTTGGTTTTCCAGGGAAAAACTCTCTGTGTAATGTGTCTATTTGTCATTGTATATTTTTTGTTCTTTTATTGAAAATCCGTTTGCAGTAAAATATTATACAAGGTTAAAATCTACACTGAGTGCCTATTTTTATATCGTCTTTCAGTTCTTCAAAATAACATGGATAATGTTTGGAATCAATCTTCTTATTTATTTAAATAAGTTGTTAAAATGTTTGTGAATATTTGTTTGAATGACATATGAAATTTTGGTAGTTCTATCATAAGAGGATTAATGATTCACTTATTTATTGTGGATTCAACATTCTGTAAGATCTTTCAGTTTTCATTTCTATTTCATTGCATAAATTTAAGGTATTTAATAATGTGGTTTCCCCCAAAAATTCCTTGGGGTCGACTTTATGAAAACTTCAGTGATTTTTCCTACTAGATAACAAAATCACTCAACTCCAATTGGTTCCTTACTATGTTTATTGTATTTATTACTAATGTTGTTTGGTTAAAGATTTTAATGATGGGTCCATCTTGTCTTGAGAGGGAACCCATCTGGTATCTCAAATCATACTCCTTTATCACACTTTCAACTAGACTCCATATTTGGAAACACACGGGGTCGACGTAGGTAATAACAAGAAAATATATTTTAAGTTAATACCTTGTGTTAGAATTTAAGGGAAAAATGGAAACATAAATATATTTTAATTTTTTTTTACTACTGTAGTTTGGATGAGCCATCAAATTACAAGTTTTGATATGAATTCAATAATAGAAATTAGAATTACTAAAACATAGAAATATTTGATCATTAACAAACCAAAAAATAATTCAGAGCTTTAACTTGAATAACAACATTTGAAAATTAGCAAAAATAAAATATGATCATTACCTTAGACAAGACAAGGAGCATACATACGTGATATGAAATTGTCCTCTTTTCTGTATGCACAAAAAAAGCTAATAATGGTCATGGATCAAACCCTCAAGGGTTTGATCTCATCATGATCTAGGTGGACATTTTTCCAAGAAGAACAAGGTAGAACTCAAAGACCAATCAAGACATAAAAAATTCAAACAATCCAATCAATACTGTCCAAAATATATAAGAATTCTACAACAATAAGGGACTATTAGGGTAGTAGTCATGGGGATGTGATATCAGGCCCTAGACGCTGGAAATAAACCCCCCAAAAAAAATTGTCCAAAGGATATAGGACCGCTACAACAAAGATATAAATAAAAGGAAGTTATAATTTTGTCTCATCCAACTCAGAATAGGGAACTAAGCTGTAAGTTAGGGAAACCTACAGGTGTCACCTACACAAGAGGCATACAAATATATACATATGACACTAGCAACCAAGAGGGTAGCGAGGAGGAAAGGAAGACAACAACTACAGTAGATGGAACCAAGAAGGAGAAAGGAGGTAGCACTAAAACCTCAAACATCAACTCAAAACAACAACCTTACCTAGAAGATGGCTAGTGCAACACCAATAGAGAAAATGAAGCTATAAAGAAGAGAAAAAGGGGGGTCGTGACACCCATATACCAACAACAAGAGAAACCAAGGAGGGCTCAACCTTCTACCAGCAAAACCAAGGTAGTTGCACCATTCAAACAACAAGATAAATCTCCAAAGAGGATAGTCATACCCTCCACCAGAAACAATAAGAGATATCGTACCACCAAACAATCGTACCCTAACCAAGAACTAAAACAAGGAGAGGCCACAACAAAATTCATACCAAGAGTAGTGTGTGAGGAAAAATAATGAGTGAGAGAGTGAGGGGTAAGGTTCTTTTAATAGTTTAGGAAGGGGTTTAGAGATACATAAATTAACCATACCTTTTAGGTTTAATTAAAACCTAATTAAAACAAAATAAACAAATAATTAATATTTTAATTAATAAAAATAATGATAATAAAGTCAACAAGTCAAAGTGACTAGAAAATATCAAAACGAAAATAAAAATTAAGAAATGTGTGGCCTAATTGAGGAGTGGAAATAAGACAAAGTGAAAGGGGTATTCTTAAATGGCAATATGTCCACATAAGTCTCATGATAACTTATAAGCTTTTATCATCCCAACATAACATGAATTTCACCGATGTGATCATGTCCTTCTTCTTAACTACTCCTAGGTCTCATGGACCATTTTTATCGGACAAATAGGTAAGTGTGGACACAAACTAATCTACAGGTTCGTTGTCATTGATGTCAACCCTTGAAGAAAGTCTGGTAGCAAATTTTGGTAGCATAAAGGTTTGGGTAATGGACAAACGTTTGTTTGATGGATAATGTTATGAGTTTTGATATATTTGTAGGTAATACTATTCTAGATGGATAGAGCATGTCATGCCATTTCCGGTAGTATATGGAACGTCACATAACTCCTCACGGTTAGAGAGTTATTTCCATGTGAAGTTGGAGAACCCTCATGAGTCATCTAGAAGTCATAAAAGATCAAAGTAGTCAAAGTGTTTGTAAATAAGGAATTATTTAAATAATAAAGTGAAGTGATGAATGTACTATAAGTCAAAGAGGATGCAAAATAAATTATTTAAATAATAAAGTTAATGGAGAACTCCCTAAAATAAGGAAAGTGGTTTGAGAGATTTTAAAAGGTAAATAATCAAGTGAAGTGATGAGTGTACTATAAGTCAAAGTGGATACAAAATAAATTATTTAAATAATAAATTTAATGGGGAAATTACTAAGTGGACAAGTTGTTAGAATTTGGTTGACCCTAAAATAAGTAAAGTGGGTTAAGCTAGCTAAAAGGTAACCCCTTGAGGAAGCTACATGAAAGTATAAATAAGAGTCAAGGCCCTTTCATTTTAATCACACTTGAATATAATTGTATATCTATTTTTTGAAAGGTTATTTGGAAAGGTATTATTGATAGAGAAAAAATGCAGCAAAAAAAGTGTGGTAGGAAAATTGTGGCAGAAAAAGTGTGCTAGGAAAACCGCGGCAGAAAAAGTGCGGCAGAAAAATCGTGGTAGAAAAAGTGTGGAAAAAAAATTGCAGAAGAAAAATTGTGACAGAAAAAAAGAGGCAGAAAAATAGCGGCAGAAAAATCATGGCAACAACATGGTTGGGGTCTATTTATGAGAGATATGGCACATCTTGTTTGAGGTATGTTTTGTGAGCTAGGGTTTATCTCTTGAGATGGTATTGGATGTTCAATATTGCTTCATATATCAGATTTGTTGTGGGATACAATTGGTATTTTGTTGTTGGTATTTGGCATATGGGTATGGTCTTTTGGTTGTGATGTGTTACTGAAGTTGTTGGTTTAGCTTGAGGCTACATAACAGTGAGGTTGTGGCACATGGTTTTATGTAAGGGTTTATGGTATTTGGTTTATGGATAGAGTGATGAATTTTTAGATAAATTTTGATGGTCATATTGGTGTATGTCTTTGGTATATGGCTGAGGTACATGTTGGGTACATGGTTGAGACAAGTAGTTGATGAGTTTGTACATACATGAGGTGTATATTTGATGAGTTGGAACATACATTATGTGTATAGTTGATGATGTTGGTACATCTTGATGAGTCAAGGTTGATGCATGGTACATGTTGGTTTTGTTATTGGTACAGGTTGTTTAGTGCAGGTTGATTTGTATAGGTTGTTACAGGTTATTGGTATAGGTTGACAGTGGTAGTGTTAAGCCCTAATATTGGCTCATTACCCATTAATTGGGGCATATTACATTAGTAATTTTATTTTATTTATGTCGGCTTTATTCCATTAGTTGTAATTATACCTCCTAGTCTCCTATATATACCAAGGAGACATTTTCATTTG
>SNQJ01S0053912.1:64600-79714 GCA_010110895.2 Picea sitchensis
ATTATTTTCTTTAATTATTTTCAGGGCCTACATGTACTTCCTTTTTCAATTCACTTTGTCATCTTCAAAAATTCATTTCTCCTCAACCATGAGGATCCATGTGACATGCCACATACCACCAAAAACAACATGATGTATACTATACATTTATGGGTGTTTTATATGCATGTGCATTTTCCTTCATGTCCAAATACCTTTATCAATCTTGCGGTCCGAAACCCATGACTAGGGTTGACATCAATGACAACAATCAATATTCCAACAAGAACCAATGGAATCCAAATTGGAGAGGAAAACAACCCCCCTTCCCAAATCAGTTACCTCAATCACAATTTCTGCAACCACTCTCCTTACCATCAGGTACCCCACCAAACAATCAAATGATGAGACCCTAGCTACCTGTACAACCTAACCCTAACCCCAATAATAAATTTGTATAGTGCATTGATATTCATAACCAACCTACATTTTCTCTTCTCCCTGCGTAATGCAACGTATTCATTTACGATATGGGAGAATATTAGAACCTATCATAGCTGATGTTACCTCTTTTGATAAAGAGGAAACAAAAGAGCATGATGTACCTGAAGAGGTACAATCATCCTCTAACAATGTCGCTGAAACAACAAAACCACCATTTCCTGAGTGTTTAGCTTTAACTAAAATGCTTGAGCCACCGACTTTCAATCTTCTAGGGGAATTACAAAATCTTTATGTCAAAATTCCTCTACTACAATCACTCTTAGATGTACCAATTTATTCCAGGACTATGCGAGGAATTTGTGTTAAGAAGCCTGGTAGGAAAATTAAGGATCCCCTCACAGTCCATGTTATGGGTGACTTGTCTGCACTAATGTCAGGTAAAGCTCCCCCAGTTAAATACGGTGATCCCGACCACCCTACCGTCTCAATACAAATTGGAAAAACGATAATCCCTCGAGTCCTGGTAGACTTAGGTGCCACTATCAATATTATGACTCTGGAAACCTCACAATTGTTACAACTGCAGAATGAAATCAGAGACACCCCAACTATCCTAGAATTAGTTGACCGCTCTACAATCAAACTGGAGGGGGTCATTGAAGACCTAATTATCTCAGTGGAATCCTAGAATTATCCAGCTGACTTTGTGGTATTACAACCTAAAGCAAAGTTGGGGGGCCACCCTCTAATTTTGGGCAAGCCTTGGCTAGCCACAACAGATGCTTTTATCAGCTGTAGATCAGGTTCAATGACAATTTCCAATGGTTACAAAACTAAACAGCTTACCCTCTACCCTCACTCTACACCCTTGATTAATAACGATAATTCTGTATGGGTAGACTTTGATGATCAACTTACTCAACCCATATTGACTATCGGACAAGCCTTAAGCCTTAAAGATGCCACTGAGGATGAATTAATTAATAATTTTATCTATGAACCCTCCTATGTGACTCCAGAAACTCATAACCAACTAGCTGCACTATTGAAGTCAGATAATCAGGAAAACCTTAACCCTGAAAACCCACCTCAAACATCTTCCACCATCTCTTCTAAAAGCATACCAGTAGAAATTGAACCTAGCAAAACACTGAGCATAAACCCTAACCTGACAGATGTTGAAACACAACAATTAATGAAGTTACTTCTTGAAAATAAAGAAGCATTCGCATGGGACTATATAGATATGAAAGGAATCTCTCCCGAATTATGTACTCATCGAATATATATTAAGGAAGATTGTTGACCGATCTGCCAATCTCAACGCCGAATGAACCCTAATTTAAAAGAAATCCTTAAAGAAGAACTTCAAAAATTGCTCAACGCAGGGTTTATATATCCTATATCAGACAGTGAATGGGTTTCCCCGTTGGTAATATTTCCTAAGAAAAATGGGAAATGGAGAGTATGTGTGGATAATAGAGCCTTAAATAAAGATACTCAAAAAGATCACTTCCCATTACCATTCATTGATCAGGCGTTAGACAGTTTGTCAGGGAAGAATTTTTTCTCCTTTTTAGATGGTTTCAGTGGGTATAATCAGATCAAAATTGCACCTCAAGACCAAGACAAAACCACTTTTACCAGCCCTTGGGGAAATTTTGCTTATAGAGTTTTCCCATTTGGACTATGTAATGCACCAACAACCTTTCAAAGAGAAGTTATAGGAATCTTTTCTGATATGCTTAATGACTCTATGGAAATTTTTATTGATGATTTTACCCCATATGGTGTTTCTTTTCAGGAAGCACTACAAAACCTTGAGAAAGTTCTTAAACGATGTATACAATCCCACCTCTCCTTAAGTACAGAAAAATGTCATATGATGATGAGTGAAGGAATAGTGCTTGGACATTTTATTTCATCTCAAGGAATTTAGGTGGATCCATCCAAGATACAATTCATTAAAGATCTTCTTACTCCCAAAACCCAAATAGAGGTAAGAAGTTTTCTAGGACATGCTGGATACTACAGAAGATTTATCAATTTTTTTTCCAAAATAGCTTCTCCCCTATTTGTGTTACTGATGAAAAATGTTGAATTCAAATGGACTAATTATTGCCATGAAGCATTTAATACACTTAAACATTAGTTATCTACAACCCCTATTCTAAGAGGACCTGATTGGACACTTCCCTTTCACATATCCTCTGATGCTTCATATACTGCAATATGAGTTGTCTTGGGACAAGAAGAAAATCATCTTCCCTATGCTATTTATTTCATTAGCAAGAATATGACTTCTGCTAAACTCAATTATACAGTTACCGAAAATGAATTCTTAACAGTTATCTATGCTATTAATAAATTTAGACATTACATCACTGGCTACTCTACTCTTGTCCATACTGATCACTCATCTATCAACTATCTAATGAACAAACCTATCACAAATGCTCGAGTCACCAGATGGTTACTATTACTGCAAGAATTTGATATTACAATTGTAGATAGACCATGAAAAGAAAATGTAGTTGCTGATTTCCTTTCTCGGTTAACACCTAATGATGATACCCCAGTAGATGATTTCTTTCCTGATGAATATCTATTTGCAGTATCTTCTCACTCACCTTGGTATGCAGACATCGATAACTACTTAGTTGCAAGGAAGTTACCACCACACCTATCCCACCGAGAGAAAAGAAGAATCATTCAACAAAGTGCTCGGTATAGCTGGATAAGTGGATGTCTTTTCCACACAGGACTTGATCAATAAATCTGAAGGTGCATTAGAGAAGATGAGGTTTATGATCTACTAAAATCTTGTCATGATGGCCCTTGTGGAGGGCATTTTGCTGATAAAAGAACAACCCATAAAATTCTCAGGATGGGGTATTATTGGCCCTCACTTTTTAAAGATGCAAAGAAGTATGTCCGGGCCTGTGATAGTTGTCAAAGAATGGGACAACCTAATCATAGAGATGAAATGCCATTAAACCCCCATATAGTACTTGAACCATTCGAAAGATGGGCCTTAGACTTTGTAGGACCCATTAACCCCCCATCCAATCAAAAATTTTACATAGTGGTCTGCACAGATTATATGACCAAGTGGGTGGAAGCTAAAGCACTCCACAGAGCAACTGAAGAAGCAGTTATAGATTTCCTATTTGAAGACATCTTCATCAGATTTGGAGTGCCAAGAGAATTAGTTACAGATGGAGGACCTCCTTTCACTTCTCATGGTTGTAAGGCCACCCTTCAGAAATATCATATTCATCATAGAATGACTACACCATACAACCCCCAAGCCAATGGACATGTGGAAAGCACAAATAAAGTAATAGAAGCCATTCTTACAAAAACAGTGAAGGAAAACAGAAAGGATTGGTCTCATAGGCTCCCTGAAGCATTATGGGCTTACAGAACTACCTGGAGAAATACTACAGGATTCTCTCCCTATGAATTAGTTTATGGAAAAAGTGTTGTCTTTCCTGTGGAATTTGAAATCAAGACCTTAAGGACTGCTTTAGTTGTCAATCTTGATTTGAATGATGCACAAACAACCAGGTTACAACATCTTAATGAATTGGATGAAAAAAGACTAGATGCCATTCATCAGACAACTATGATTCAACAGAAAAGATCAAAATGGCATGACAAAACTATCAAGCATAAGCAGTTCCAAAAAGGTAATTGGGCCCTACTATATGACTCTCGGTTCAAAGAATTTCAAGGGAAACTATGTACAAATGGCTTGGACCTTACGAAGTAGACATTGTTTTCCCCAATGGAACAGTAAGGCTCCTCACAATTGATGAATCTAAAACACCGTTACTTGTAAATGGTCATCGGCTCCGTCTATACCAGCGCCCTATTTCCAAAGAAGATTTTAAGGCCACATGTGTGGCAGACTCTCATTACCTCTTTTTAGAGGGGGTTCCTACCCCTCATTGCAATTAATTCTTTTTAATTTAATTTCTTTAGTATTAGATTAGATTTCATTTACCAATAATCCCTGTCAAGAAATACCATGTTACAATCGATTTTTCTAGATTCTCGATCAAAGCACATGCCTACTAAGAAAGGACGATCCTACTTCAAGAAGAGGCAAGCTTCCCCATTGCTGAAACACCACTGTTCAACAACTTTGTGCCTTTTCCCCACTGTTGAAACACCACTGTTCCACAATTTCTCACCCTTCTTTTCCCATTGTTGAAACACCACTATTCAACAATCTTTCACATCCTTCCCCCACCGCCGAAACACCACTGTTCAACAACCTTTCACGATTTTCCCCATTGCTGAAACACCACTGTCAGCAACCTTTTGCCATTTTTCCATTGTCGAAACACTATTGTTCCGCAATTCTTCACATTTTCCCATTGACGAAACAACACCGTTCAGCAATTGTTTCACCCTTCTTTCTATGGTTGAAACACCACTTCCGCAGCAATATTCTGCAACATCACCTTCCAACAAATATTTCTCTATTCTTTCCCTGTCGCTGAAACACCAACTTTTCAGCATTCTCTGTCAATAAGCTTTTGTGCTCTCATACTACATTTTCTCCTTCCAGTCAACAAATCCTTGACACAATTCCTCTAACAAATCAAAAGTCTCTGCCATGGCTACTGTAGAAATATTATGGACAGTCACTATATTTTGTTTGAAGTACGAATCAAAAGGTAAAGGTGAGGTATGTAAATTTTATACGTAAATACAATTAAGATATAGTTAATGAGAAGATTCCAAATCATTTATTACCACTCATGTAAAATAATTATTAGCCGCACTTGAAGGGGGGGGAGGAAATATCAAACTTTTATACCATCATTTCACACGAATAAACCACCGTCATTCCTTTTTACCATCCTTTCATTTGTTTCACCACCATTTGCATGCCTTCACCCGAAAAACTCACTCTGCACAGAAGATATTACTCGACTCTTTGACGGTGTATTTTACTGATCTATTAGCTATGGGAGGCTATATTATACAATACGAACCTGCCACGACATCCCTATTAGAATTGTACCCAGAAGCCTTTCAAATTTTTCTGCAGGCAAGATGGCTCGGTTATTTTTAGACACTCCAGGGATTTGATCAACAACAGGTTCTGCAATTTTCTCGAAATCTCCAAGAAGATCATTCCATTGTTCAAGGAGTTCAGATTTTAGTTACAGAAGAGGATATAGCGCAGGCTTTGGGTCTCCCTACCAATGGCATTCGCTTGTTCAGCCGCAAACATATCATCCTGAATGCCCAGCAGGATTTCCTCTTGCCAGGGGAACAAATTGAACCTAAAGTCCGGGGTGTCCGACTCAGCTCGTTGCCGCCTCCATGGCCGAAAGTTGCAAAATTCATCAAACACTACCTTACCTATGAAGGCCGATACCAGGTATTCTACCAGCATGATTTTGTCCTGTTGTCTCATTTACAACATGCTAGATTGGTGAACATTCCTTATTATCTGCTCGGTTGTCTTAAAAATATGTTGCACTACTGTAAAAAGGCTAAAGATCCCACCCTTTCACTCACCCATCACCGTCTCGTTCAACTACTTATCCAAAAGGGTTTTTCCCAACAAAACCCTCCACTAAACAACCCACCCATAGATCTCGAAGAAGCTGCTGAAATTCCTGAAAATCTTCAGGAACAACAACCACAAAACCCTCCAGACCCTCTAGAATTACCTAACAGTCCGCCTACAGACCCAATTAATCCAATTAACCCCCCTACCATACCAAGCCTGCCCCACACTTTACCAGAATCATCCACTCCTGCCCTTCATATTCTTAGCGATGATTCTGAACCAGACAATTGTCCTTGTCCCATCATTGAGGAAAAGCCCCCACGTAAACGAAAGAAAATTCCTTTCTTTCCGCCCTTTTTACAAAGAAAACGAATAAGGGCCTCAACAAGGGTAGCCACTGTTGCCACTGCTCTAAACCCCCAACCCACATGACTAATACCCCGTACACCTCCAACCTCCCAAATGTCGGAATCTTTACCTATTCCACCCACGGGCACTGAAACACAAGAACCAAAGGCCTAGTCGGTTGCGACTTCATCCATTTCAAATTTAGTAGCTGAAACACAAGAACCATCTAATCATCAAGTAGCTGAAACACAAAAACCAGCTATCCATTTAGTAGCTGAAACACAAGAACCAACTACTCATCAAGCAACTGAAACACAAGAACTAGGTACTCATCAAGTAGCTGAAACACAGGAACCAACTACTCATTCAGTAGCTGAAACACAAGAACCAACTATAGCTGTCACACAAGAACTAGCTACAGTTGAAACACAAGAACCAACTGTTGATATTGTTACCGAGACACAGGAATCAGATTCCCAAGGAGCTGCAACATTACTTTCTTTACATCAAGAAGCTGAAACACAAGAATCAGTTGTCGATCCTGTAGCTTCTCCACAAGAACCAGCTAGTGAGGCTATGACTGCTACACAAGAACCAGTCACTCCTCAACCAAAACCAACAATGGCCTCTATCTTACAAGAAAATGAGTTCCCAAGGTCTGAACTAGAAGCCTACAAGCAAGAGCTAGCCATGGCAAAGGAAGCCTATGAGAAGGAACTTAAATTGTACACCCTAGCTCGCATAGCAACCATGCCATAGGGAACTACAGTAGAGAATCTGTGTAGAGAATATATGTGCAGTTAATGTGGGGACATCTACTATCAAGCAGGCTCCAAAGTAATTCAAATTCCAATGCTAGGAGATTCCCCTGCACCTTCGACTTTTGCAGTCAAAGAAGAACACCCTGTTGTTACACAAGAACCAACAGGACCTTCCAAAATTAAGACTGAGCCATGGCCTACAACAAATGTCAAATCTGAAACCCCTTCTTTTGTTAATAAAGTTGTACAAACATTGCCTATTGATGAATCTACCCCTCCTAGCCAGATCAATACCCACACCTTTGTGGAACAAGCCACTCAGACCCTACCTCAGCCTACTACTTGCAACGCTGAAACACAAACTCAGCCATGGGATGAGAAGACAATAATAAAGAAATGAAAAAAAGAGTTTGTTGTTACATAGGCCAAAAGCCTGCAGGAACACAGACAAATCTGGATAAATCATATCTACTCAAATTGGGAAGCTTTGGAGAAAACATGCCAGGAATCTCGTGCCCTTAAAAAATAGAATAAAGAGATAAAAGGCAAATTGCTCTTGACATTTGACTTGGCACAAAAGCTATTGGCTGCAAGGAAACCATCCTACAATTACTCTCTGTTCCTCATGGAATGACTTACATGGTTTCAAATCAAATCAGTCAAAGAAGGCAGACCCCATGCAGTGTTAAATCCAACAGATTTTGTTAAAACCTTTGCAAAAGCCTCTACTATGGATCAACACCTCCTCTGTGAGGCATATTTTCATAATGAGGCCATCCTTAAGAACCCACAACTTAACCTTAACCCTCTTGTCCGTGACATCCAGATTCGGGCACTCACCTCCATCCTTAATAATCAGATTATATGGCAGGATGACTTCCTAACTGCCAAGAATAATGAGGATAATCACCTTCTCTGGATACGGCCAGAACCACAAAATGTTGCCACCTTTGTTACAGAGTATTATCAGTTTTTGAAGAAACCAGGGATGACTCAACACATTCAACAATTACAGACATCAGTGTTTCAGGAGTGTCAACATTTCATTAAATCCACAGAGATTGCTGCCCTACAGGAAAATAACATGTTTTGGCAACAATCTACTAGGAACAGACAGGAACACAATCCTTTTAGCCCCACTAATCTTGAGATAGAAATCTCTAGGGTACCTAGCTACATCAAGTGTGTTCAGCAATGTGCTAAAAGTTAGATAGGGTATCAGTTTCATTTTCCTATCCTCTGGATGCCAGCAGAGAAATATCAAGTTCATTATACGTTGCCCAAAAAGGCCGAAACAATAGCTTGGCAAAGGTTACAACGTGTTCAAGGGTTCAGAGCTCCAACAGACATCACCTTCCACAGCTACTGCTTGAGTAACTTGCATGCTCAGAGTCGGTATTCAGATTCTCATTCAGAGTGAAGTTGCCTGAGGACATGCAACATTTTAAGTTGGGGGGGATGTTAGGACCCTACAATGCACCTTTTTGCTCACACCTTTTTCTACCATTACACCCTTGTTTCACTCACATTTAAACTCACATTATCACCTTACCCTATCTTTCCAAAGGTATAGAACATCTCTTCTCTTTACTATATGTTTAATCTGTTTTGCATATAATTTTACATTACTCTCATACTTAACCATTGATCATAAATGTATAAGTGCTAAAACAGTTTGAACTGCAGATTAGCATTGAGGCTTGTTGTTGAAACAGTCAAAGCATGCAAACCGTCTGGCTGAAACAATCTATGGACTACGATGCTAAAACAACAACTCACACAGAAGAAGTTGTTACACTCTCTGTGGTCTACGATGCTAAAACAACAACTCACACAGAAGAAGTTGCTACACTCTCCGTGGTTAATGATGCTGAAAAAACAACTCACACAGAAGAATCTGTTACACATTCCGTGGTCTACGATGCTGAAACAACAACTCACATAGAAGAAGTTGTTACACCCTCTGTGGTCTATGATGTTGAAACAACAACACAAAATTGTTACATTGACCACAATAGCTGCACCTTGAGCTAGCATTAACCATCACTGCCACCTGAGACCAAGTTGTTGAAACAGTCAAAACGCAAATCCCGTGGCTGAAACAACTCGCGATTTGCGATGCTGAAACAACATACAACAACAGTAACAAGAAGACAAATAAAGAAGTTGTTACTCCAACCGCAACAACAACACCTCACTCAGCACTTGTAATAGCATTCTATTACGGGAGACTAGGATACCCTTTTCTAGTATAGAAATCAGATCTAACAAAGAATAGGATTGAGATGTGCAAATGCAATTGGATGATCAAATTGTATCGAGGGGATTCTCCTCTTTAAATATTAGGAAATCATCATTCGAGAGGATCTTCTTTTTAGCTAAGAAAGGATTTTATAGAGAAGTACGTGTTTTACTTCAGATTGTAATATGACACAATTGACAGATGAATAAAAGACTGTTCTGAGCATTTCTCTCTAGTTCCTTTTGTTTCAGGGGAATATTGTAATAAGGGAGGGCCCACCTTCTTCACAACATTCACCCATTAGCTTTGTAGTGTGTTAGTGTTATTTATGTTCATGCCTTGATTAAATTATGTTTTGTTGAAACACTACTTTACTAAACTTTGTTTTGCTGAAGCACTACTTTACTGAACTCTGCTTTACTGATTGTTACATTGTTTTCATGTGATTCATGCTTGGGTAATTGTTAATCATTCTAGTTAGCAATCTTGTTTGGTGAGTTCATGAAGTTGTGCTAATCGGAAACAGGTGCTAAAGATTCCTGCTTGGGGAATAGGGTCTTGTTCTCTGTTAAGAATTAGTTAGCCTTCAGTGTGTGTCAATCATTTCGATTAGTAATGAGTTCATGAAAGTGTGATGATCAGAAACAGGTGCTGAAGATTCCTTCTTTGGGAATAGGGTCATGTTCTCTGTTTATAGAATAGTTGGTCTTTCCTTTTGTAGTGTCCTGAAAGATTTCTTTTCTAGGTTGTTATTTCCTTGATGTAATCTAGGATTCTTTGGACAATTATTTCTTTAAACATTGAACTCTGCAATAGGTAGATTGTTTTCCTGTAATTCATGTTAGAACTTAAGTTTGTTCAAGGCAAAGTGTGATTGATATGTTTTGACTACAACTCTAGGTTGCTTTTGAGATTGAGCATATATAGTGTGTGATTACCTTTGAAATAAACAGACTTCCCTGGGTTGACAATTTATGTAGCATTTGATTGTTTAGTTAAATAAGCAATTATAGTGACCAACATAGACAACTTGTCACTGTCACTGAATCAACCACTGCTTGTTAAGAACCAAATATCAATGTAGCATAGAAAAACCTCAAAATAAGTACTCAACGCCTTGAAAAAGAGATAATTTCAGATAATAAGCCTCTTCGATGGGGCAACCTCCTTTTACCCCACATAAATGTTCAAGTAAAAGATGATTCCAAATGAAAATGTCTCCTTGGTATATATAGGAGACTAGGAGGTATAATTACAACTAATGGAATAAAGCCGACATAAATAAAATAACATTACTAACCTGGTTGACAATTTATGTAGCATTGGATTGTTTAGTTAAATAAGCAATTATAGTGACCAAATATAGACAACTTGTCACTACACCAATCAACCACCTTGTTAAGAACCAAATATCAATGTAGCATAGAAAACCCTCAAAATAAGTACCCAACACCTTGAAAAAGAGATAATTCTCGATAATAAGCCTCTGATATAAACCTCCCACCCCACACTTAAATGTTCAAGTAAAGATGATTCCAAATGAAAAATGTCTCCCTTGGTATATATAGGAGACTAGAGGTATAATTTCACAACCAATGGAATAAAGCCTACATAAATAAAATAACATTACCACTGTAATATGCCCCAATTAAGGGGTTATGAGCCAACATTAGGGCTTCTAACATGCCCCCTCCTCTCTTTGAGACAAGTAAGTTGGTTCCAGAACACTTTTGAGTAACTCTAGATAAGCTTCAGATAAAAGACTCATCTTCCTAAGTGGAATCTCACCATAGTTTCCATTTAATGAGATACTCAATGGATCTATTCCTCAACCTGCGAATTCTTGTGTCAATGATGGCTTCTGGATCCAATATAATTTTTCCTTCCCTCAGCCAAGTTCGAAATATAGTTTGAACTGATATTGTGTCACCTATAACCTTCTAAGAATTAAGCATGGAAAAACTTGGTGTACTCGTGGAAGATGAAGGCAACTCCAATTTGTATTCCATAGTACCAATATTTTGCAACACCTTATAAGGTCCATAAGTACTTTTGATGATAATTTGTTATCCTTCGGTCTTGCTTGAGGGACATATGTTTCAGGTTGGTT
Organism: Picea sitchensis; assembly: GCA_010110895.2. Taxonomy (NCBI): domain Eukaryota; kingdom Viridiplantae; phylum Streptophyta; class Pinopsida; order Pinales; family Pinaceae; genus Picea; species Picea sitchensis. The sequence continues at coordinate 76,021 of SNQJ01S0053912.1, forward strand.
GTAGTCTTAAAACACCCAACTCCCCTACTTCAAAAACTTCTTTCACTACTTATGTTGATCCTTGTTGTTTCATGTGATTTTGTGCTACATGGTCGTTGTCCCTTTTAAGATTTGGAGAACTCTGTTGTTGATGCTCAATGTGATCTCTTCCAACGCTTGAACCTTAGAGTTTTTAGAGAAGAGGGGATGGAAGTAGGGTGGTATCCATAGAGTTCCATAAATGGTGTCATTTTTACAGTGCATGAAAGGAAGTGTTATACCCACCATTCTCAGCCAAGGGTAACCATTTGAACCATCAAGGCTTGTTTATCAGAGACAAGCAATGAAGGTATCCTTCTAGACATTTGTTCACTATCTCAGCTTGTCCATAATATTGAGGATGCTATGATGAGATGAGCCAATTTAGTACCTAAACAAGAAAACAATTATTTCCAAAAATGTCGAGTGAAGATGGGATCTCCTGGCCACTTACAATAATATTTGGGCTGCCATGCATCTTTGAACTGTCTCCATGAATGCGATGGCAACTGCACTAGCTTTGAAGGGATGATAAAGTGTACAAAAGTGTGCATACTTTGTCAGCCTATCAACAATCACCATAATGACACTCTTTCCTTTAGGCTTAGGTAAGCCTTTGTGATGAAATCCATGGAAAACCCTCCCTACTGAATTTGGGTCAAGCATGGTTGTAAAAGACTTTGGGGTCTTAATTGTTTCCACTCATTTTTGGCAAACCAAACATTCTTCCACAAACCTTGAACATTAGTTTTACACTGTCCCAAAAATAAACTTCATTCACGGTAGGTTTTTTAAAAATTTGAGTGCCCTCCTACTAGAGAGAGGTGTGCAATTCCAATAGTAACTTTGTTTGAGTTGGGAGTTCTTACATAAATATAGGCAATCTTTGTACCCATAGTGAAACATTTTTCCATGTAAATGTATCCTATGCATTGGAATCTTGCTGCAAACTTTGAATGAGAGTCCACACTTTTCGCCATTCTTCCATTCATCCCTTTCTTCTATTATCCAATCGGGTTGGATGATCATAGAATGTGAAGGGACTCAACATATTCATCCTTTCTTTGAGAGTGCATCCGGCCACAACATTTTGCTTCCCCTTTTATAAATGATTTCAAAATCATAACCCACATCTTGGTTACCCATTTTGCTTGTTCTTCTGCACATAGTCTTTGTTCCAAGAAGTATTTAAGACTATTATGGATCCTGCTTTTTGACCCTGAAGTTTGCACCTATTAGGTAAGGCCATTTCAATGCATTTAGTATTTCCATCATTTCCTTATCATAAATGGTTTGTGTATGTCCTTTCCCTGAGGCTCTAATTTCAAAACTGTGGGCCTTCCCATTGCATTAGGACAAACACCAATTCCATTTCCCGAGGCACCACATTCCACAATAAAGGTTTTTGTGAAGTCTATGGCCTGACATATTTTCACATCAAATTCTTCTTAAGTTGTTCAAAACCTTTGTAGTTGCCTTCAGAGTCCAAAGCATCCTTCTTAGTTAGTGCCATTAAAGGTGATGTTATTCTCCATAGTGCCAAACAAACTTATGGTAGTAACCTCACAACCCAAAAATCCTCTAAGATTCTTCAATGTTTTGAATCCATGTTCATCATGGCCTTAATCTGTTGGGGTCTACCTTGACATCTTCATGAGATATAATATGACCTAAATACTCTGTACCTCCCACCCAGCAGAAAAATTTGGAGAATTTGGCATATAGTTGTTTCTCCTTTAGTAGTTGTAGCACCTTTGTCAACATGTCACACATGACCCTCCCAAGACTTTCTATAGATTAGTATATCATCAAAAAATACTAACACAAATTTTGAAGGGCTTGAAAAAGGAATTCATCAACCCCTTGGAATGTGGAAGGTGCATTTGTAAGGCCAAAAAGGCATGACCAAAATTCATAATGGCCTTCAAGGAGTTTGGAATGTTGTTTTGGGATATCTTCCTCCACCTAATCGATGATTCCTCAATCCTAAGACCACTTTTTGTGAAATGTATTGTTCCATGTAGTTCACCTAAAAATTAATCAATGATGGGAATGGGTACCATCTCTACTAGTGATCTTGTTGAGCTCTCTATATAATATGGACACATATGCCATGAGCTATCTTTCTTGAATAATTACTAATCGGTGCGTGAGTAAGAACTTCTTAGGGGCTAGGTCTAATAATGCTAGCCTAACATTTCTTCAACCATGTGCCCAAATTCAATGCACCAAATTCACACTTCTAGGCATAAGGGTATCTGTATGGCTTGATGTTAGGAGGAACACTCCCAGGAATTAGGTGAATTTCATGATCATGATTTCAAGTGGGTGGAATACCTTAGGGAATATCTTCAAATACTTTGGAATGCTTATCAATGATCCCTTGGAGATCTTGAGGAATAGATGGCTTAGGTGTTTGAACATCTAGTGAGCATAGTTGTGCAATAACTCCTTGATGCCCCTTTTTCAATAATTTTGTCTTTCCATTAGATCTTATCACCTTACCGGGTTTCCTTCTGATACCTCTTAACTCAATTTTTTTTCCTTCCAATGAAAATTTCATGAAAAGTTCATGAAAATTAAAATCCATTATTCCTAATGATTGTAACCATTGGATTCCTATTACAACATCAGAACCACCCATGGGTATGGAAATCATTGGACTATTCATTACATATTCCCCCATAGTAAGATTCATCTTATTGCATTTTCCTAAGAAATTGATAGTTCCTCCATCTGCAATCATTACTTCAATCTCTGGTGCTGGATATACAAAACAATTGAGATGTTTGGCTAATTTATAGTGAATGAAATTATGAGTACTTCCAGAATCAATTAGGACTATTACCTTTTTCTTTTTGATGTATCATTCGATCTTGAGGGTTTGAGGAGTGTTAATTCTAGCCAATGCATTACACGATATCGTGGCAGTCAACTCTTCAGACGAAATTGCTTCTACGTTTTCATCTTGATATGGTTCTTCTTCTTCTTCTTCTTCCTCTTCAGAATATATGTAGGAATAATTTCTTCTCACCACACTTATGTCCCTTACTGTACTTGGTGTCACAATTAACGCATAAACCTTTTGATTTTATTTCCTCCAATTGTTCAGGTGTCAACCTTGTAGGTTGATGTGTTTTAGAAGAAGGAGCATTATTCTCTCTATAGATGTTAGGATTGGTCCTTCTAGTAGCCATGGCCATATTTTTACTTTCAACATTTTTTGCCACCCTAAATGCATTCTCCAATGATTTGGGTTCCCAAAGGCGAACCTCATGTTGAATGTTGTCTCTTAAAGTTCCTATGAATACATCAATCAAGTGCTCATCTGGAATATCTATTACCTTTATATTCAATCTTTGGATGTTCTCAATGTGCTCTGTAATTGAACCCTTTTGCTTAAGATTTATCAATTGGCTAAAGAATGTATTTCTCCTTGTATCCTCATAGTGTTCTATCATTTCTTCCATGAAAATTGTCCAAGTGATAAGTGATTTGCAAGAACAAATCCATCTATACCATACAAATTGATTGGGTTCTAAATATAAAGAAGTAGTTTGTACCTTTTGTGTATGTGGCACATTATGCAGATCAAAGAATTGCTCCATATGAAGTATCCATGTGATAGGGTCCTTGCCATCAAACTTCCTCATATCAATCTTAGGAACGTGGTTGG
>SNQJ01S0053913.1:0-13672 GCA_010110895.2 Picea sitchensis
AAGGAGTAATTTAAGGAGTGATTAAGGAGTAATTTAAGGAGTAATTTAAGGAGTGATTTTTGGGGGAGTGAGGGAATTGAGTCTTTTAATTATTAAAAAGAAATTAATTTTGGAGAACCATAGGGATGAGTGACACTTGGACGGTGGAGAGTGTTTAGAGGTTTGTCATTAAAAATTAATTAATTAATGATTTAGGAAATTAGGTTAGTCTCAAATTTCTATAAAAGAAAGGGAAAGGAAGGAAGAAAAGGGGGGAAACGGTTAGCATAAAATTACACTGCCGAATTGTGGCTTGAGGGATTTCTTGTGAGGAGTTGGGTTTATCTCAGCTGTGTTGGAGTGGTAGCTCAGCCGTGGAGGTGAGCTGAGATGCTAGTCTATCTCTAGTTCTTGTGTGGCCCCTTTGCAACTAGGGGGGCTAAGGGGGAAGCAGAGTACCCCTAGCGTTTGGCTGGGAGGTACCGGTGAGCTTTCTGGGGTCGGCGAGCGGGAGCGGCACGAAGCGCGGGACGTTTTCCAATGCGAGCGTAAGGCAACGATATGATTTTAATTGGTGAAGTAGAAAGCATTTTTATATTCGGCAATTACTGTTATTGATGAGAATATTGTGAGATTGTTCTAGCTTGTTTATATTTGGCCAATTTAATTTCAGCAATGTCATTGTGGGATTGTTCTGGCAATTTGTCCTTATATCACTGAACTGGAAAAGATTTTACTTTGTGCATCTCCTGTTGTGGGATTTGGGGCATTTTTATTTCCCACAGTGAGCAATTTTTACATTGGCATTTTTGTTTTATGCTGTGGGCATTTTCTTTATTTTATCATGAGCATTTCTGATCTGGGCGCTTTTGCCACTACGTTGGGCGTTTTTGCCTTTGTTATAATGATTGTTCCGGCTCAAATTCCTGTGCCTATCTGCATAGACTGCCAATTCTCTACTTTCAGATGTTAACACAAGTTCAAGTTTTCTTGAACTTTGTGCTTCGACCTCTTCCTGACCAACCTACCAGCCTCTTCCAAGAAAATCTCTCCAAAATCTTAAGAGGAACCATCACTTCCATCGTATTCTGAGAATACACTGCTCTCACCCCCATCAGTTAATAATGGTAAAGCTTCGATATTAAGATCTACCTTACTTGGCCTTCTTGAATCATAAGCAGACAAGGGCAAATATTTCTGCACAGAATTCTTCCTCTAGAAGTCATATCGCTATCTTCCCTCCGTTTATAATTGGACAGTCCACGAGAAAGATTCCTTGCTATGAAATATGGGAAGTTTTTGCTTATACTTCTGGGATTCTTGGACCATAGCAAGGGATTCCACATCCATACCGAGGGAAGATGAAGGCATCCATTTCATCATCGCCAGAAAACACTGTTCCATCACACGAGCCACGAACGCTGGATTTGCAATCCTCATTCCTGTTAAAAGGGCATGTTGATGTAGGCGTATGCGAATCATCCTTCTGCCTCCGTATATGTTTGAAAGTTTGGAGTATTGTAATTTTGCATTGCATTTATCTCTTGGACCTCGAGCCTTGACTGCATCTCTCATTAGTAAGGGAGATCCTGAGCGTGAACCAGAACCTATGCCTGAAGTTGTTCTTCTGTGCATTCTAGAGAAAGCTACACTGTCATTTCCATCACTCATATCCGCTTCTCTATATGGATTCTCCTCCTCCAAGGATAACCAGGATAATGCCTCTGCAGAATTATGAACTTCATCATTTCTTGTGGAAGGGCATTGGTAATAGGTCTTTCTCTAGAATTGTCTCTGCAACTCGATGTTGTTTTACTAGACGGCCTATCTCTTCTAGCTTGTTTAGCCAAGGTTCTAATATCTTCTCTAGGATTCTCAGCATTGCTATGCTCTACTTCTCTTTGCAATATGAGTTTCAGACTTATCGACAAACCTTCTCATTTGTCCTTCTCTTTCATTTCTAACCAGATCCCTCCGCTTGGTCGCTATTAGAGATTCAACAGACTCATCCGCCTCATCATCACAACCTTGATTTCGCCAATTATGAAGCACGACCCCTTCTCCTTCACACCTTCTGTTCAAGACATTTTCGTTCGTTACCTGTCTTTCACTACTCTTCATAGTTGGCTCCTCTGTTTCATTGTCACAGTCCATAAGGGGCCTTTAACCTTATAGGACATCCTTAGATGCTATTGCCTTTAACCTTTGTCATGCTTAAACATTGTATTCATATGTGGTCATTGATTATGATGTTGCCTTATTACTTTAGTTACAATATGATGTTAGTCTCATGTGGTTACAATAGTGTAAGGATTGTCCTCTCGTTTAAAATAACATAATGCAATATTTACATTACATAATAATTGCTAAAAGTTCTTAAAAACATGGTAGTAACATGGTTATTGAAGTATTAAATATGAATTTAATATTTGTTCTGTATTTGATATTTTTACTTTATTATATTATCTTGAAAGGATGTCCTTCTAAATTGTCGTCATTTTAATATGGTTATCTTTACCTATTGCCCTTTTAAATATGTGAGGGTATTGTAAATTTTCAATATGAATTTACTTGGTTATTGATGTATTTAATTATGATGTAATTATCAAGGTGATGTTATTTTACATTGACATCAGGGACTAATAAATTAATTATGATGTTACTTTTGTACTTTTAATGTGGCTATTTTAGATGTGATATTTAACTGTCTTTATGTAGGGTCCCTTTTAAAACACTGTTTTAAATAATGTCATTTTAAATAGGGTAATTGTTATATCTTGTCATTTTAAATAGGATGGTTTATTGATATATTCAATTATGATGAAAAATTTAATTTAGGTGAAGGAAAAATGTTATGGCATACCAATGTCAGGAAAATATTGTTATAGATTCGCAATTGTAATGTATTGTTGAATAGGAAATTGTGTTTTTCTACCTTATAAACAAGATGGAAAGATTAGAGTTGAAGCGTATGACCATTATGTATTTCAATGTTGTTGTAATTAGAAAGGAGATGATATGGTTATCTTGTTGTGAGGTTGATGTAGTCTCTTGACATTGTTGAGACATACTCAGTGGAAGGCCCGTATTTATATGCATTAAATTACTTGGAGTTTGTAATGAGGGTTGTTGTTCATTAAATAATGTTGAGTTTGGGTTTGTTGTTGGAGTCCTCTTGTCACGCGCCTTTCGTAAGGGGCGCAATTTTTCTTCTTATCTATGTTGTACTTGATTGTGATCAGTTGGTTGCTTGGTCTATTGTGTCGGGTGGGATGTAGACACCTCCATGCTCCTTAGAACAGTCGCCAGCCCTGAGACCTTAAATGGTTAAAATCGATGGGAACCTGGGCTTGAGTGTTGATTATGTGTCTTGGAGGTCCTAACCTTGCAGGGTAGGACGGGCGGGTGGTCAGTTTTACTTTGTTGTGGTTGCATCTTGTTGGTCATCGCGTGGCGACGTAGAGTCAAGTGTGTTGATACTTCTACACGTGTGCACACACCTTAAACACACACAAAAAAAAATTGCACCTGTTATCAGAGTGGTTGTCGTAACGAGGAAGGTCATTACACCTGAGACCTTAAGTGGTCAAAATCAATCGAATGAATCCTGGAATTGATTGTTGATTATGTTTCTTGGATGTCCTAACCTTGAAAGATAGGTTGGGTAGGTAGTTTCCTTATGTTATATTTATGTGATATGGATGATTGAATGATAGTGATGTTTCTTTTAGTCATTTGTGATGAAAATTGATTGTGTATTTATTAATATATGTTGTGACACATGTCACTAGTCGTAACTTTGTTTTTCAAAAAATAAAAAATTACCTCTTTTGTACTCACTATTTGTTGTCGTAACAGAGGGTTCGTTACACATGGTATCAGAGAGGGTTCAACCCTGCAACTTTGGACCGTTATGCCTTCGACTTTGTTAAACAAATGATTAAAACTATATCGCTAATTAAAAATTTGAAAATTGTCCATGTAGGTAATCATGGTTAGAAGGTAGATGACGTGGTGTTGGAGGAAGAGGAAGAGGTGTGACGCCTCCAATAGCATCCACGTCAGAGGGGTCTAACCCCCAAGGAGAAGAACAAATCACTGAACAAGAATAGGTTGTTGTGGGAGATGTGGTAGGTATGATGAGATCCTTTCAGAGGATATTAGAGGCTCTAATTAACCGACTAGATCGAGATGAGGGCAAAGCTTTTGTACCCAATGAGGGTTCAAAATGTTCTCCTACTGGTAGTGTTATCATTCAAAGAGAAATAGAGAAGGTTAAATTTCCCGAGTTCATGGGTGCCACGAACGGCTCAGCCACCGAGGCATGGTTGGAGAACATGGTGATGTACTTCACACTTCATGACTACACCTCCAACATTAATGTCCACATGGTGGTATTTCAACTAAATGGGATTTCTCTTCAATGGTGGAAGATTCTCCTACCTCAACTGAACATGGTCGTCGAAGACATGACATGGGAGTTGTTCGAGGAATGGTTCCAGGAGAGGTACTTGTCTAAGGAATTCATTGAGCACAAAATTAATGAGTTCAACAACTTACAAAAGGGTGGTCATATAGTTCCAGAGTATGAGGACATATTCATGGAACTGCTTAGATATGCCCCACTTATGAACACAAAGAAGTTGAAGGTCAACAAGTTTGTATTTGGACTTAACTTCAACATTCGTGCAAAGGTAAGGATTCTAATGCCTTAGGCATTGCACAATGTAGTTCAGAAGGCCCACATAGTTGAGGAAGAGATAAAGAATGGGGTTCAAGGAAGGACTCCTTATAGACCGACTAGAAATACAACATCATGGGCACAACAACATCAGACACTAGCCAGAATGACTTCAAGGCATCGAGATACATCTAGAGGACCTATGTTCATGACACTATGATGATAGAATCCTCAACAGAGGACTCCTTATAGAGTACCATCACATCAACAACAACATTGCCTACAACATCAGCAGTTTAGGCATATTCAGTAGAACAAACCAAGATCACAGACTACTAAGACAACAACTTATACTTTGGGGACCAGGAGTATTGGACTGAAGACCAGATGTTGGACATGTGGAGAGACACATTACCAATGATATTATCTGATTGAGAAGGCTAGAGCAGATGGATCATTAGGACCCACTACAGTTGGAGACTTGGGGAAGGATCATAAGATTCATGCAATGGTGAATAACCATTAGGCCGAGCACCAATCCACTATTCTCAAGACATCAGGTACAATCACTGACCAAAATTTTAGTATTTTGATAGATCCATGTGCTATAAAGAGATTTATCTCTAGTGCAATGCTAAATAGAATTAAGGTAAGGGAAATTGAGCAGGATGAGTTCAGATATGTAGAAATGGCTCCAGGTGCCAAACAAAAGGTCAGAGGAAAGGTGACGGACTATAGTATTAACTTGGGAGATTTTGTAGTGAAGTCCAACCTATATGTCATGATTTTAGGATATTATGACATAGTGATTGGTATGGACTGGTTGGAATCGCATGATGTGATACTCAACTGTAAGATGAAATTGTTAAGTTTGATAGATGATTTGGGATAGAGTAGAGTGATTATAAAAAGGAACCAAGGGGTTTCCTTGAGGTTCATTTATTCCCTACAGCTAGAGAATAGCATGAATAAGGGATTTTAGTTATATGAAATCTTAGAGATAAATGAAAAGGGTGAGGCGAAAGGATTAGAAAACCTACATGTATTACAAGAGTTTGCAGACATGCTTCTAGAAGAGTTACTAGGTTTACCGCCTGAACGAGAGTTGGAGTTTACAATAGAATTGAATCCTGGAACTTAAACTATAGCGAGAATGCCATATCGGATGTCAACGCCTAAATTACAGGAGTTGAAAATGAAATTGAAGGAATTATTAGACTTGGGACTCATACATCCAAGTGTGTCACCTTGGGATGCACCAATTATTTTTGTAAGAAATAAGGATGGATCATGGAGACTTTGTATTGACTACCGTCAATTGAAAAAAACGACGATCAAGAACCAATATCTATTTCCAAGAATAGATGATTTGTTTGATCAGATGACACAACAGTGTTTTCAAAGATTGAATTGAGATCAGGATATCACGAGTTATGAATTAAAGAGGAATATATACCTAATACCGCATTTAAGACGAGATTCAAACACTATGAGTTTACAGTTTTATCGTTTCGAATGAAAGACGACTCAGGAGTATTCATGAGCTTGATGAATGGGGTGATCCACAAATACTTGGATAAGTTTGTTCAAGTATTTATTGATGACATACCGATTTATTCTCAGATGAAAGAAGAACATGACGAACATTTAAGATTGGTACTACAGTATCTATGAGAAAACAAATTGTACAAGAATGTATCGAAATGTTCTTTTTACCAATTGAAGATTCATTACTTGGGACATATCATATCTGGTGAAGGTATCGCTATGGATCCAATGAAAGTAGAGGCTATTATGGAATTGCCTACACTAAAAAATGTACAAGAAGTACGCATCTTTATGGGTTAAGTAGGATATTACTGACAATTTGTCGAAGGTTTTTCAAATATAGCAAATCCAATTACAGAATTAGAGAAGAAAAATACGAGGTTTGTATGGACCGAGAAATGTGCAGAAGAATTTTAAAGGCTCAAGGAGTTGTTGACGACAACACCAATACTAAAAGTCCCTGACATGGATAAGGAATTATTGGTATGCACAGATGCATCCAAGGAAGGTTTAGGTGGAGTTTTGATGCAAAATGGTCGAATGGTCGCTTACATTTCAAGGAAATTGAGAAAGCATGAGGAGAACTATGCAATGCATGAGTTGGAGTTATTGGAAATTGTTTATGACTTGAGAGTTTGGAGACACTATATAATTGGACAAAAATTCTAATTAAACATAGATCATTGTGGATTGCAACATATATTTACACAGAGTAACTTGAATGGGCGACAAAGGCATTCGTCAAAATTACTTAGCAAATATGATTTTGAGATTACTTACATTAAAGGAACCATGATCAAAGTGAAATATGTGTTGACTCGGAGACCACACATATTCTCGATAATACCTCTTAAGACGAATCTTCGAGAAAAGATTATATCTTTACAGATAGATGATGATTGGTACAATGAAGTTAAGGATAATATTGGACAAGATAATATGATGGTACCAAAGTTTGAAGGGTATACATTGGACAATGGTAGATTGTTGAGGTATAACAACAAAATTTATGTATCGTCTAATGATGAATTAAGAAGCTTGATCTTAATTGAAGCACATCAAGCAGTATACATGGCTCATCCAGGAGTCATGAAGATGAAGGAGGACCTTAAGCCTTTATTCTTATTGAAGGAAACAAAAGAAGACATTGTTAGTTATGTGGTGAGATGTCTAGAATATCAGCCAGTGAAAGTTGAAAATAGACATCCAACCGGATTATTACAGCCAGACGTTATTCCATAATCAAAATGGGAGGTCATTTCTATGGAATTTATTGTTGGTTTTCCACTAAGGGAAAGGAGACGCGATTCAATTTTCATGATAGTTGACACTCTAACAAAGAGTGAACACTTTATTCTTGTACACACGACATATCAAGTGCCATACATATCTAGAGTCTTTGTAAGTGAGATTGTGATATTACATGGTGTACCAAGAAAGATCATATCCGACCAAGGATCGATGTTTATAGGATGATTTTGGAGCAGTTTCGAAGAGGCTTTGGGAACAAAAATGAACTTTAGTACCACATATCACCCTGAGACACAGGAGCAAACAAAAAGAACTAACCAAATTTTGGAGGATATGTTGTGTATATATGTAATTTGTTGATTATTTAGGTTGTTTTTCATTGATGTCAACCCTTGAAGAAAGTATGGTAGTGAATTGTGATATCACAAAGGTTTGGGTAATGGACCCAATTTTTTTTGATGTATAATGGTATGAGTTTTAATATATTTGAAGGTAAGACTATTATGGATGGGTAGTACATGTCATGTCATTTCCAGTGATATATGGAATGTCACATAACTCCTCATAGTTAGAGAGTTATGGCCATGTAAAGTTGGAGAACCCTCATGAGTCATCTAGAAGCCCCAAAAGGTCAAAATAGTCAAAGTGGTTTAATAGATTTTAGAAGGTAAATAATAAAGTCAAGTGATGAGTGTACTATAAATCAAAGTGTATTTAACACTTTCAGTTTTTGGTTAAAAATGATTATTTTTCTATTACTGATTCACTCCCCTGTCAGTAATCCAACAATTGGTATCAGAGTCGGTTCCTTCAAGAATCAATCTAACCACTAAAAGGTATATCATGGAGAGAAACAATATGTATACACATGGAATACCACATTTTGATGGATAGAAGTATGCATTCTGGAGCAGAAGGATGAAAACATATGTACAGGCACAGTGATTTGAAATTTGGAAATCTATAGTAGATGGATACAAAGAACCAACAGTTCCTCCAACAAGTGAAAGAGCAATAAAACGCGGTCAAAATAACTTATGAATGGTCTTGGTGAATCAGTATACACCAAATTTATGCATTGTAAATCCACTAAAGATATTTGGGACAAACTTCAAAATATTTATGAATGAGATTCAAAAGTCAAAGAAGCAAAGATTCAAACTTATAGAGGTCAGTTCGAACAACTAAAGATGAAGGAAGATGATAATATTGTAGCTTAATTCTTACGAGTCGATGAAACAATAAATGAAATCATAGGATTGGGAGAAGAAATTAAAGAATCTGTAATTGTAAAAAAGGTACTAATATCTCTTCCTATGATATTTAATCCTAAGATATCAAAACTAGGAGAAAGAGTAGATATATAATCAATAAGCATGGAAAAACTACATGGAATATTCACAGCATATGAAATGAGAACTGAACACGAAAATCCAGATATAAAAGAAGAAACTTTCAAAGCATCCAAATTTTAAAAAGAAAAAGGGAAAGCAAAAAGAAAAACATAGCAGTATCATTGACATCTCAGAAGATGATGAAGAAATGACCAATTTTGTTAAGAGATTGAACAAGGGAACCAATGACAGATATAAGGTAACCTTCCATTGATTTTTTTTAATTGTGATGGTATTGGTCATTTTTCTAAAAAATGTCCTCCTAAGAAAAATAAGGGGAATGATGAAGATTACTCAAATAGAAAACAAACATATAAAGGCAAAGGAACCACAAAGAAAGTTTTCAGGAAAATCTTATGGACCAAAGAAGACATCTCTTCATCAGATGAAGATGAAGTCAGTGACAGTGAGACAAAAAGATTTTTATTCATGGTAGTAGAAGAATATGATAAACAAGACACCGAAGAATAATATGAAGAGGCATAAGTTGACTACCGAGAAGAATTGTTGACTTCCATAGAAGTTATAACAAGAGAAAAGAGGAAAAACAAGAAGCTACAAGCAGAACTAGACAAGAAGGAAGACACTCAAGAACTAGAGTAGATCATCACAGAATTGAAGGTTCAAATAGAAGAATATAAAATAATTGAATAAGCACTCAAAGAACAGTTAAAAGAAAGAGACATGATCATTGGAAATTTGGAAGTAGAGATTGTCACATTGAGAAAGGATCTTCAAAAGAAAAATATGAAGAAAAACTCAAAATTTTTGGATGACATTATTAGAAGTCAAAGGCCTAATCATGAAAATTATGTACTTGGATACAATCATATAGAAAAGGGATCAAGCTCCAAAGAAACAGAACATGAAACATATCGAAAGAGTTATGCAGAAACAATCAAAGAGGATAGGAAGACCTACAATGAAGATTACAGGGACACTTCTCCACCGAGAAGATTCGGATTTCATAATCAATGATCAACATAAACAAATAGGCCTTAGGAATAAGAAGTATTCATAAGAGTAACTCCTTTTAAAATATCTTCAACTCCTAGGTATCAAACTATGTTTATGGGTTTATATTATGCATGCAATAATTTTGGACATAAAGCTGTAAATTACATAGCTAATAGAAGGAACATAAACAACTTTGAAAGTCATACACAAAATGGTTATCCAAGAAGGCCCATTGAAACACAGAGAATACGTTACAACAAGTTTGAATCATTGATCACTGAAGTGGAATGCTATAAGTGCAATAAATTTGGACACATGGCCAAAGATTGTAGAATGACGGTCCCTCCTAGAGAACCACAATAGAACAACAATAGTCACAGACAGGAGCCTCAGAAGACAACATGGATAAGAAAGAAGAATCGATATAGAAATCAAGAATTCACACTCTCTCTACAAGATAAGTAGAAGAAGTGTGGCTAGTATGTTGACAGTGGTTGTTCAAAACACGAAAAACATGTGAACAAAGACTAGGTTCCAGAGATTTCAAGATTGGAAATAAAATGAGATGAAGAAAGTTCTACAGAGAAAAGTAAAGATGTCATATATAGAAAGATTTAGAAAATAACTGAAAGAAAAGAAGGACATGTGAATAAGGAACATGTTCAAGATATTGTACTTTTAGGCACTGCAGTGAAAGATGAATCCACAGACAGAAAGAAAAAAGTTATAGATCATAGAGATGATGAATCTACTAATGAAGATGATTATGAATACACTTCAGAGAAGGAATTGTTCTAACCCATCCGACTTAGAGACTCCTATATAATATGAATAATAGATAAGGGGAGTCTATTCAGTAGCTGAGACAGACCAGAGAACCATCCTTCAAGCAACTTGTAGAATTTGAGTAGACATATTAAATGCATTCAATTAGCAGAAGTACAATATGATAGATTAATCAGTTGTAGTAGTACTTCATGATAGTAAAATGACATATGAGTCAAATTTATGAACAATTGTGTATCAGAGTCTTCAACAGTATGGATAGATATGAACACGAAATCATCTTTTTTGAACGGGGAAATTGAAGAAGAAATCTACATTGAACAACTCGTTCCTAGAGAATGGTACTCTAGACTGGATAAATATCTACAGTAGACAAGGTTCGGAAAAGGAAGTGCAAACAATAACCTCTACATCAAGGTAACTCAAGATGGTATTTTATTAATAAGATTTTATATTGATGATATTATTTTTGGAAGTACTGATGACAGGTTAAGCCATAAATTTGAAAAGGATATGCAGAATGAATTTGAAATGTCATTAATTGGATAAATATCATTCTTTCTGGGTTTTCAGATACATCAAAGAAACCAAGATTGCAAACTAGTTACCACTCCAATGAAAACCAGTTGCAAGTTGAGAAAAGATGATGATTCAAATTCTACAAACCAGAGGCAATACAGGTCAATGATTGGTAGCTTACTGTATGTGACAACATCAAGAACAGATGTAATGTAGGCAGTTTGACAAGTGACACGATTTCAAGCAGCACCAAAGGAATCACATGTATTAGAAGTGAAGAGGATTTTTAGATATCTCAAAGGAACATAAGAGTTAGGATTATGGTATCCAAAAGGAAAGGATCTATCACTTATGTCTTACATAGATGCAGATTGGAAAGGTTGCATTGATGACTAAAAAAGAACCAGTGGGGCAGTGTTCTACTTGGGTGAATATTTATTATCTTGGATAAGCAAGAAACAATCATCAATATCTTTATATACAGCCGAAGCATAGTATATTGTAGTAGCAGGATGTTGTACTCATGTTCTATGGATGAAACAAAATTTGATAGATATACAGGTTGAGTATGATGAGCTCATTCCAATATATTGTGATAATATAAGTGCCATCAATGTCTCAATGAACCCAATGATCAACTCCAAGACGAAGCACATTCCAATAAAGTATCACTTTCTATGGGAACAGGTTGTAGATAAGAACATTAGAGTTGGATATGTGGGCACAAAAGAACAAGTTCCAGACATATTTACAAAACCATTTCCAAGGGAAGCCTTTGAGTATTTTCTCCAGAGACTCGGAGTAATTTCTACTCGAAAATGAATGTTTTTGAATGCTTATCTTATATGTCTTATATTTACATGAGGAAGCACCATAAATAATACAATTCAGGTTGGGGGATCAATTTTAGGAAGAGTTCATTTAGGAGGAGTATCCCCAAGGACAATTCAGTTAAGGGGAGCAACACTTGATGGAAATATACATTTTCCATTGATGATAAAGGGGGAGATATTTATCATATGCAAAGGTAAATTCTTGGAGAAAGAGCACAAAGGAATGGTTCCAGGGGGAGTGATGGTCATAGGGGGAGAATGAGTGATATGAATTCAATATTGTATCAGAGTGTTGCCATCAATGCCAAAGGGGGATATTGTTGATTATTTAGGTTGTTTGTCATCGATGTCAACCCTTGAAGAAATTACGGTAGTAAATTCTGGTAGTACAAAGGTATGGGTAATTGACCCAAGTTTGTTTGATGTATAATGGTATGATTTTTAATATATTTCAAGGTAAGAATATTATGGATGGATAGTACATGAAATTCCATTTCCGTTGATATGTGGAATGGCACATAACTCCTCATGTTTATATATTTATGGCTATGTGAAGTTGGAGAACCCTCATGAGTCATATAGAAGCCCCAAAAGGTCGAAGTAGTCAAAGTGGTTTAAGAGATTTTAGAAGGTAAATCATAAAGTGAAGTGATGAGTGTACTATAATTCAAAGTGGATACAAAATAAATTATTTAAATAATAAATTTAATGGAGAAATTACTTAGTGGACAAGTAGTTAGAAGTGGGTTAACCCTAAAATAAGGAAAGTGGGTTAAGATGGTTAAAATGTAACCCCTCGAGGAAGCTACATGAAAGTATAAATAAGAGACAAGGATCTATCATTTTAATCACACTTGAGCATATTGAATATCTAGAAGTTACTGAGGTAAACAAAGGATATCTAATCCTAATTTTAGAGGGAAGGTGAAGTAAAGAAGGTCAAAATTCAAGAAAGGATAAATTATTTTGATGATGCTTTCTAAGGTATGTTATTTACAGGTCATCTCACCATTTTAGTAATAATGTTATTTATAGTATGATTCAGACCTTCACATTGGGAGGTCGTTAAGGAAGCATATCCAAGTAGCTATGATAAAAAAAATCCATCTTGTGGGTCATTGTATTTTTCGATTTACACTCCGTGGAAAATAGGGTTTGTGGCTAGTCCTAAAACTAGTCTAAAACAAGTGTTTCAGATAAAAACGTCAGAAATTCTTCATAATAGATCCAAATTCAGTAATATCAAATGTATTGGTTATAGTATAGTCTGTAGTATTATTTTTACCATTTTCAGATGCATACAACAAATATTTCATGAGGGGCACGCTCTACAAGTTATCTCTCTAGAATAATCCATAATTCAACAAGGTATGCCATTTTTGCTATAAGTCCTTTTTTGAGAGGTTCCAAACAATGACACATGGAGGAATTGTACAAAATACACTGAAGAACATTGTGTATTATTTTCAGATCTTTATTCATTACAAGTACATAGTCATGATTATTTCAAGTTAGGGTTGTTGACTAATCCAAAATTAGTCATGTGAGACTAAAGTAAAGTTTGATGGAACTGTTAGTCTATTAAAGTTAAGGAAGGTTTGCAGGTATGTGATCATATACACTAGGTATATTATAGAGTTACAAATCAGATTTGGATGATGAAATTGATGAGGGATTTTGGTTGAGGTACATGTTGGGTACATGGTTGAGACAAGTAGTTGATG
>SNQJ01S0053913.1:21530-39988 GCA_010110895.2 Picea sitchensis
GAAGAGTGTTTTTCATGTGTTTCAGCAAGAGTGGTTTGTTTCAAGAGTGTTTCAGCAAGTGTGATTTTCAGATTTTCATTTTGATTTGGATGTTGTAAGAATCCCTTCTTCTTTTTAACATGGTTTAACTATGAGTATAAGCTTGGAATAGCTCACTCAGATCCTTGCGGAAGCCAGGATTTCCTCTTCTCTGGAAGACAAGATCTTGATAGCAGTCGAGAGCTTAATTACTCCGCCAGAAATAGACAATGAATCAACACATGAAGAATGCGAACAGGAGGAGGAGGAGGACAATGAGGAGTTGCAACATGATCTGAGAGAGACAATTTATTCCTACGAGAGCCTCATTGAATGATGGTTTCAAGCAGGTAGCAGGTTAGAGTCATTTAGTTTTTCTTTCTATTTTGATAATTTAGAGTTTCAGCAGTTTTCCGATTATCATTTGTATATTTATGTATATTTCTGATTGTCAATTGTGAAATTGAAAGATAACATATTTTTATTACTATTGCATGCATGGCTACATTGGGTCTGTGATTATACGTAACTAATGTCTCATTTCTAATTAGCGTAGTGTAGGTAGGATTTTATTTTCAAGTTTTTATTTTTGCTAGAATAAGTATGCTCTCCTTCGCGCTTAGTGCGATCGCGAGGATCAAAAAATCGGGATGATTTAGATTAATTTAAGGAATAATTAATGGTTTGCAGTATGCGTAATCGATTTTATGGTTAATTTGCAAATCATTCTTGCTCCATTTGCTAAAAAGAAACATTTTTGTAAGTTGAAGTTTTGAGTGTTTCTATAACAAAACAGTGGATGCAACTGTCCTTACATGCTGAAATAATAACTCTGAGCCAAAACAAATGGCTGAAACTGTGTCCCACCTATTGAATTGCATTTTCTCGACTTCATAAACCTGCAAATCATGGCTTGAAATCAGATCTGCAAATAAAACATAATCAAACATTAGAACTGGTATGCGAATCCATGCAAATAATCTTTTGCACTCTTACAAACTGAAATTGTAAATCCCATGCTGAAACAGTGAAATTTGTTTTTACATGTTGTTACAGTGGCTGAACTGTGCCTGGAATCGATTGAACTGGGTTTTTGAATTTTTGGATTGGTTTGTTTCTATTTTTGAATTTCATTACAACAAGCAATTAAATAATAACCCTGCAAAAACTTTAGCACATCAAGATAGAATGTAGTAGAGAATTTATTTTTCGCCCTCTCACACTCTATTTCCACCTTCACCACTTGAAATATTCTGACCTTAAACCCACAACCTGCAACAGCAGTTAAATGATAAACTTACAAATGTAATTTCCTCGCTAGTATTCATCTTTTCATGCCGAAACCTACAAAAGCAATCGAAAATAAAATCAAAGATAAAACATTGGATCTTTATACTTATTGCCAAATTTAAATTCAATGTTGTTTCTAGAAAGATGGCCTAGCGCATACAATTATGGATTAGGGATGATAGCATTAGCTCCCATGGTTTTGTTGCATTCGACTCATCGACCAACTCCTCCGATGTCATAACCAGATCGATTCGTATGAGTCGATTCTCTCGATGCTAGTTTTAACAACAATCATGTTTTACTCAAAATACGATGTGAATTTTCTTGCGGGTAGTTGTGAGATTGTTTTTCGTGGTGATGTTGACTGCAACAAATTTTCACCAAGATCTCGGTGATAATATTTCCCGGGAATCTAATGGATTGCCTTACCTAATTTTCTATCTATTGGCATGCTTTATTGGGATTAAATTTTTATACTGTTGCTTATTTGCGAATTTTCTTCCATAAGATGTAAACAAACCCAGCCGAAAAATAGCCTCACTCTGTCCTTACAGTGGGAATACCGAGTTAATGAATTTCGCTGATGATGGTTGCATGTTAGAGTTGTTTTAAAAAAACTTGTGTTATCTTTCAGAAGACACGGATTCTTGGCGATATTCCATATTAGGGATTGTCAATTACTAAAGCAGCTACAACAGGAAGCTCGGTTACAATACAGGAGGCAGAGGCTACCATACAAGAATTAGCAGGATTAATTTATCATGCAAAAGAGTTACATTATGACATCGAAACTATAATCATGAAACTGAAAGCTCAGATACAAAGCGTTGGAAGATCGTGCAAATGCAACCAATGTACAAAGCACAACGTTTGGACAGTTAGCTGCAGAAGAAACCCCTAAGAACCTTTACTGTTTGGGTATAAGGTTGACATTGGAATGGATCAAGCATCATAAACTCCGGAAGTCTTGTGATTTTGTTAAGAAATTTTTCTTTTTTTTCGTGTACGATCCATTACTGTCAACAGTGGAGCAAAATGCTATAAATGCCTTCAACTGCAACTGCTTCTCTGATTAACAAAAATGGAAGAAGAACATTGAATAGACCTACATTGTTTTTCATGCCCCACCTATCGGATTTTTTTTAAACCAGGTAATAAGCCTTCCTTCTTGTTGCCTAACTAAAGGCCAGTGCCTAAAGGCAAAGCACAGAACTCGTCCTCCTATGAGTCGTGCAATCAATAAGTTAACAATGGCTTGCAATAAGGATGGCATCATTGGTAAGGTAGGTATTGGTTATTGACAATTCTTTCTTATTGCATGGTCGATCAATTCCCAAAGGGAATTCATTCGAACGAAGTCAGTTTCCTATTGGTTCACTATTTCGCATTGGTTCTAAGATGGGCGACTTGAATAGGGGCAGCTAACCAACGTAAGGAGGCCTTTCCTTA
Organism: Picea sitchensis; assembly: GCA_010110895.2. NCBI lineage: Eukaryota > Viridiplantae > Streptophyta > Pinopsida > Pinales > Pinaceae > Picea > Picea sitchensis. The sequence continues at coordinate 24,288 of SNQJ01S0053913.1, forward strand.
TTATTTTGGGGAGTGACCTTACCGTCACTGACAGCGTACTGGAGGCAAACTGGATTCCTGAAAATTTGAATAATATTATTATATTAGGCAACAGTTTAAAGAGATATGACTTGGACGAAGAATATTTTGCATATCTCCCTTTAACTAATAAAGTCCAAGTCATTCTGGACAGTGATCATATGCTTCATAAAACGCCGCTTCCACAGATAGATATTTCAATTGGCCTATTGTATACGAGGTCCTTTCATGGTTTAAGTTGGCATTTCTTTAACTGGAATGACTCCTTACACGGTTTTGAGAGGTATAACCCAAGAATGTTTGCATCCAATAATGGAACAACCGAAGAAATAATTAAGAAGATACATTTGGCACGAGAAAAGTTGGAGAAATCTAGCTTGCAGCTAACCTTATTGGCAAAGCTAAAGGAGCAATATGGTTCCGTGTTTACATAAAAAAATCAGCTGTCATCTCTTGATACTCTACTTCAACAAGAAAAGGAACATCTAAAAATGATTGTGATAAATATAGAAGCTCATCATCCTAATGTGATGTTGGTTGAGAGAACCGTGTCTCGTTATGCACAAGAGTATTTGTTGGAAAAAGAAATATCTTTGGTATTGAATGTCAAAAGGCCTCTTTTGGAGCGTATTGCCCATTGCACATGAGCTCGTATTGTAACTTCTGTCGATAATCTAACTGCACCGAAATTGGGGCATTGTGAATTTCTTTCATGTTGAAAAGTTAATGAAGGAGCATGGCAGCGCTGATCAGGCAGGAAAAGAAAAAAAATTACAGAAAACCTTGATGTTCTTTGATGGTTGCCCAAAGCCTTTGGGTTGCATGGTATTGCTCAAGGGTGCAAATGGTGATGAATTAAAGAAATTCAAACGTGTTGTTCAATATGCTATCTTTGTATCTTATCATTTAACTCTTGAAACTTCTTTCCTTGCAGATGAGGGTGTCACCCTTCCTAAACTTCCCCTCAAATCTCCCATAACTATCGTGCTGCCAGATAAGCAATCAAGTTTGGATAGGTCTATTTCAATGATACCTGGACTTGTGTGATGTTGAATAGCAAGAAATACTTTGGCTATGCCTTAGATCACGCAGAACCTGCATGATAAAGACATGTTGAACATGAATAAAGACAGATGGAAAAGTCTCATTAGACTTGGGCTTTGCATATATATAGTCCTTAGTTTGTTCCGACTCCTTGTTTCATTTGTTGCCATGCTATGCGCAGGATTCATTCTGATGGGTTAGATGCTCTTGATATCATGTTCATTAACATATTGGCATTCTCTACTCTTTAGATGTTTTTTTATTATGAGTACAAAAATAAAAAACATTGTCAAAAATTGCAAATGGACATCTATTTCCTGAAAACGATAGTCAAAACATGTTTTGACGCTTAACGTTAATTTGTTTTCTTGAGTCACACAAAGAAGTCAATAACGAACCCAAGCGTGCAGGCAACAGGTACAAACATGCATTTTATTTTTCATTCACTACATTCATATTTCTTCCTGCATGTTATGCTTTATTTTTCGAACTTCTCACACGTCTTCTTGCAGGATTAGTACTCACATTTTTTTCAAGTTTGAAGGCGATTGCTTCTACTGCTGCGGTGATTTTTCAAGAATCAAAAAACTTTTGATAAACATTCTTTGATAGACCACTTGAAGGTGTTGTTCCTCATCATAGACATCATACACGCTTGCTGTCACAAAGAAATTTTTTACGCATCCTGATGTTTGCTGTTACGCGACACACATTCCCAAAAACACCCTTTTGTGTTATGAATTCTTGCCTCGCATTACTTATTCAAAGCATATTGGTCATCCATGTCTTGAAGCCCATTTTCCATTGCCTTATCCCTCACGACTTCATGCATGCCTACCTTTCTGAGTTGCATACATTCCATTATCCTTTTTCAGTCATTTTTTGCCTTCTTTTTCCATTCTAGTTTGCCTTTTGAATAAAACTTATTCCCTTTCCATGATTACATTCCCTTGTTTTCCTTTCCATGCTGATACACACTATTTGCTCATGAGTTCTTTCCATTGATAGTCCTACCAAATCTTTTTGTACAAACTCGCATTGACTGATGTGGGATTCCTTAAGGCCCACCTTTCAACAAGTCTTGCCCTTATCGACCTCAACACCTTATGGGATATAGACTAGAGTCCATTTTGGTACCCTAAGGAGCACGTACCTTAATGGAAAGTTCTATCTCTAACAATCATGGGAATACATCAAGTATCCCTTGATCGTTAGATCTTATAAGTGGCTCGACATCAACTCATCTATTTTCACTTCGCAAGATGTACTTAGGGTATTTTGGCACTCATTGACATCAATGGTGAGTTTGCCTACGCATTGGTTAATGGCATTCATCAATGAATGATGATCAATGATTTTGCTCTTTTCATGTTCGACATCGACACATTTATTCACATGACTAGGATTGTAACATTGGGTTTTGTAGCAGGTGAGACTATACACTTTTCATGACTCCCTCGGTGATTCTGAGTAGCCGCGACTTGGATCTATGAGAGTACCACAGTCCCACTTTCAGCCTTTATATTTTCCATCAGTACCGGTTCCGATTCCTCCACTTCACATTCTACGATTGACGTGGCAGATCATTGCTACAACGGTCTCTATTATGGCGGGTTAGGTAATTCCATGATTCTTGGGAGTTAGCGATGAATGTTTCTCTGATGGCATTCACCTTTCCACATGATCCTCTGGGAATTACCATTCGGCTATTTCACAGCGATCACGTTGACACCTTCCACCTTCCTGGTAGTTGCGGTCCACATATTATTTGCCCCAGCCACGTTGGGTTAAGGCTTCTCATTTGAATACGATTTTACACGATCCAGCAGCCGCAACGACTACATTCCTATTACAAAGTTCATCTACATTTTGGGTAAGTGGAGGTATGTTGTTTCTAAGATTTAGTCATGAAATTCCTTCTATCTTGACTTGAATATTTTGGAAATTCCCTCGCCACACTCCATTTCCTTTTCCTTCCATGACCTACACTATGTTGCATGGGGACATGCAACCCGATTCAATGGGGGGACTATATTCATAGCCACCACATTTTTCCACTGTCATCATTTGATTTTCATTCCATTTACACTTCCCAAAATTTCTTTCCAAGCGATCCCCTGATGCACTTTACTTTACATATTGATATACACCTTGGCATGATTCATAAAAGATGAGAAAAAGGCTTTCTTATACTTAGTTATGATTTCTTATGCACATTGATAACCTATCTTTTCCAGTGAATATATGTTACAATTATTATCCTAACCAAGAGAAAAATAATGAAATGAAGGTTGTTAACACTTGGAGAACCAACAGCTACTTATATTCATGTTTGTTACACCAGAACCAACCATAGGAAAATGTGGGTTATTCTTGGAAACTAAAATATGGGAAAATTATCATAGCAATGAGAAAAATAATGAAATGAATATTTGTTAACACAAAAACCAACATTCTTATATTCATGGTTGTTACACTGGGAACCAACCATAGGAAAATTCTAGTTGTTACTCATGAGTTGTTACTCATGAGTTCATGTCTCCATACCGGTATTATTAAAAATACATCATCAATCAAAGCCAAAGTTCAAATGCCAAAGGTTCTTTAGAATATCAATGCATGGTTGCATGAGGGACATGCAGCAAATTGGATTGGAGGGCATGTTGGGGCTCAAGAAATGTCATATTTTCATCCCACCTTTCCTTCACTGTCCTTACATTTCATGCGACCACATTGAAGCCGCTGATATATCATTTTTCATAAATACATTTTGGGTTCACATTGTATTTTCCACTTTATTCATTTAGTATTAAGGAGTAATTTATATTAAATATTAGAAAATATACGTTTTCATATATATCTCGAGAATTATGGTAATGAGGCTTTGTAGTAGTAATGAGGAATATGTGGATGAGATTGAATTCAAAGAGACTTCTCGAGATATCTTCCATCATTCCAGGAATGGTATTGAGCCTCTTTTCAGGAGGGAAGATCATGGAAGATTTGATTAGAATATCTTATCTAAGATATATAAGATATATGTGAGAGTGATTTGAAGGGATCATATCTTGTAATAATGGGAAAGTAGTTGAGAGTGGTTGAGAGGATAGTGGATCTATAATATTAGGATGGTTATCTTATCTTCAAGGCTCTCATGTATAAAGAGAGTGTTGTCTCTTCATGAGGAGTCAATTAAGTATTGAAATTAGGAATTAGATCATTAGAATGAAGATTAGATTTTGATTAGTTTTTGATGAAGGAAAGGGATTCTCATCTTGGTTTCATTGATTCATACTTTCATTATTGTTTCCTTGAAGATTGATTTGATTCTTGTAATGTGATTTGAGATTGATATGTTGTGTTTCATGAAGATTGATTTGATTCTTGTAATGTAATTCAACATTGTCTTATTGTATGAGCTCACATATGTCATTGTTGTTAACTCTTCACATGTTGTATTTCCCTTATACAATTCCATGCTTTCCTAGTTAGTGTTTCAATGCTTTCTTAGATTAGTTTGATTTCAGCAACATAGATTAGATTAGATTAGTTCTACTTCAGTCCTGCACAAATAGTGTACATGCTTCATCAATTTACGTACCCTAGATTGACAATTAAATAGTTGGGCAAGTACTACAATGTTATTATAACGACATATATTTCACCTAACACCCTCTACAGGTTGTTTGGAGATATGGCAGAAGAAGAGGGAAATGCAGCTAATGAAACAGAGACATTTGGATTCCCCATACTGGATGTCGCCAAAGACGTTTCTATGAAGAACATTCCCATGTCCTCACTACCACACTTCCACGGTATGTCAACAAAATACCCTGAATCATTTTTATTTGAATTTGACATATTGTGTAGGAGTTATAACTACACTGACAATGCTAAAAAATTAAAACTTTTCCCAGCTACACTTAAAGATTCAGCACTGAGGTGGTTTATGAGTCTAGGAGAACATATTATTCTATCTTGGGATGGGATGAAGGAGACCTTTCTCTAGAAATACAGAGATTACTGCAGACTTAGGGATGCTAGGAATGACATATTCAAAATGCAACAATCTGAAGAAGAAAGCTTGGAAGATTAATTAGAGAGGTTCATATACAACTACCAAAAGACTAAGCAATTTTCCTTAGACACAGCTTCAATTAGGACTATCTTTTTAAAGGGTGTGAGGGATAATTTCTTTGAAGTACTAAACCTCATGAGTTTGGCATATGTGTACCAAAAGTCATTTGCAGGCATAGCAGAGTATTGTAAAAGATACTCCCGCAGCCAGGCCAAAACTAGAAAAAGTGTAAGGGATCCTACAAACATAAGTGTTAAACCCACATCTGGAGGTGTCACTAGGATTGAACTGGGAAATCTATTAGAAAAATTCAAAAAAAATATCCTAAACACCATCAATTCCCAAATTGATACTATTAAAATTAAAAGAAAACAAGAGGAAGAAAATGTTGCGTTAGCAATTTTCTGTCATCGGTGTAGGAAAAAGCACCCTGAAAAGGAATGCCCCCTTAATGTTATTGAAATCTGTGGTCTCTTCACAGAGGATCATCCTACTAATGAGTTCCCTTCTCTCCCTCGACTTAAGGCCATATTCAAGGGAGGAGGAGAACCTGAAACATCCTACTCCCCTAGGAGACCATGGAGACAACAAATTCCCAACATGTTTGCAGACCCAACTACAAAATACCCACAACAGCAATGGGTGCCTCCCATGTATTATCCTCAATGGTCGCCACAATATCCAAAAACCCAACCTTGGAAACAAGGGTGGAGAGGACCTGCATATGGGAATGTTCCCTTCGAGCTAGCAAATTTTCCCACCTATCCACAATACCCTTCAAATATTTCCCAGCTGCTCCCAGGATTTAATCCCCCTTCTCTTCTTCCACCTCCATAGTTGCAGCAACAACTTGCACTGCCGATGAATCCAAATATGCAGCAACAAATGCAAGCTACACCGATTCAAAACCCCCCTCGACCTACCCCTATTCTTGCACATCCCTAATCCAAATAACAGGCCGACACAACCTATAAAAAACCTTAAAGTACAAAACTTCCCCACTTATGTAATGACTCTAGCTCCATTTAATGGAATTGAATTAAGGTAAGGGAGGGTTGTAAATAAAACAAATCCTACTATGGTTATCCAATAAGAACAAGTAGATAATCACACAAATCAAGAAGAAGAACAAATAGACGTCCAAATAGTTCAAAGAGAAGAACAAATGACTAATTTATTAAATGAAGAAAGAAACACCCCGGTACCATAGGAAACTCCTTCTCCCAACTCCCTTGCAACAGAAACACCTCAGAAAATAAATCCTCCTTATCCAGAAAGGCTACTTGTAAAAAAATCTGAGGAACCTCTAGGACATAATCTAGAGACTGAACTTAGAAATATATGTGTGAAGATCCCACTACTACAGGACATCAAGGACATACCTATCTATGCTAAATATTTAAGGGACCTTTGCATTAAAAATCCAGGGAGAAAGAGGAAGGAGCCTCCTGCCATACAGGTGGTGGGGCAGTTTTTCAGAGTTTATAACAAAAATTCCATATAGGTATAGTGATCCAGGGAACCCAGTGGTAACCATAGAAATTAATGGTGTTTCCTTACCTAATACACTAATTTATCTAGGGGCAACAATAAATGTGATGTCAATAAACACCATGAAAACACTGCAACTAGATCACGTAAGACCAACACAAACTTTTTTGGAGCTGGCAGACAAATCAGTCATCACCCCAGCAAGAAGTTTAGATGATATAACAGTTACTTTGGCCTCTTTGGAATACCCTATGTATTTCTTAGTAATTCATCCCAAATCCTCCAAACCAGGACACCTAGTAGTACTTGGTCATCTTTGGTTGGCCATTGTTGATGCATTTATTAGTTGTCGATTTAGAGAGATGACAATTTCCAATGGCACTCAAAGCCAAAAAATTATCCTTTCACCCCTTGCCCAACTAGCCACTGAATTTCCTCTCTGGTTAAAGAATCCCTATGGGGAGGAGGACTGCACTCAACCCTTGTTGACACTTGAACAAGTAAAAGGAGTACAAGAGAAAACTGAAGAAATTTTTTTAAGTCTATTCTTGGCTGATTCAACATGCATTGAATATCCTCAATCTTTCCCTAACTACACACATATCTTTAGCCCCGGATTTCAAGAAATTTGGCACCCTTCCACTTCAACAGTAGCCATTGTTTCACAAATAGAGGAAGGGAAAGAATCATATTTTCAAGTCATTGAAATCATTCCTAGAAAGTCCTTATATATCAATGCTTGCTTAGAAACATATCAACAACAAAAGTTGATACAAATAATTCAAGGGAAATATGATGCTCTTGCATGGGATTACTCTGACATGAAAGGGATCCACCCAAACACTTGTATGAATCATAACTACACTAATGATCAGATCAGACCTGTTAGGCAGCCCCAAAGAAGAATGAATCCATCCTTGAAAGATATAGTAAAAGAAGAACTCCAGAAACTCCTGCAAGCCAATTTCATTTACCCTATATCAGATAGCAAGTGGGTCTCCCCATTAGTTATTGTACCTAAGAAAAATGGTAAATGGAGGATTTGTGTGGAATTTAAAGAATTAAACAAGTCTACGTATAGAGACTACTTTCCCTTGCTTTTCATAGATCAACTCTTAGACACTTTGTCTGGGAAGAGATATTTTTCTTTCTTGGATGGGTTTAGTGGTTACAATCAAATCCAAATTTCACCAGAAGATCAAGATAAGACCACATTTACCTACCCCTGGAAAACCCATGCCTATAGGGTTCTTCCTTTTGGTTTATGTAATGCCCCTGCTACCTTTCAAAGGGTTGTCTTGGCTATTTTCTCCGATTTGACCAATGATTGTGTGGAAGTCTACATGGATAACTTCATGGTGTATGGGGATGATTTCAAACATGCATTGGATAATTTGGTGAAAGTACTGGTTAGGTGTAAAGAGACCAACCTTTCGCTCAGTCATGAAAAACCTAGAATGTTTCTCACTGAAGGAATTTTTCTAGGTCATCACATCTCTAGTATAGGAATAAGAGTGGACCCTACCAAGATAGACATTATTTCCCAAATTAAGATCCCTGGCTCACAAAAGGAAGTCAAAAGTTTATTAGGGCATGTTGGCTACTACAGGAGGCTCATTCAAAACTATACAAACCTAAATTCCCCCCTATTCAAACTATTGACAAAATATGTTGAATTCTGTTGGAATGAACAGTGTCAAATCTTCTTTGAAATCTTAAAAATAAAGCTATCAAGTGCCCCTATTTTGAGAGGACCAAACTTGTCTCTTCCTTTCCATATTTTCACAAATGCCTCAGACACCGCTTTGGGAGTTGTCTTAGGAAAAAGGGAAGGAAGATTCCTTATGATATATACTTTGTCAACAAGAATATCTCACCTACTGAGGTAAGCTACACTATCATGGAAAAAGAATTTTTTTCAGTAGTACATGCCATCAACAAATTTAGACACTATATAAAAGGATACGAAGTTTTTGTGCACACTAACCACTCAGCTATCAGATTTTTAATGAAAAAACCTATTGCAAATGCTAGAGTGACTAGATGGTTGTTACTACTACAAGAAATCAATATCACTATCATTGATAGACCTAGAAGAGATAATTTGGTTGTTGATTTCTTGTCTAGACTTTTTCATGCAAGTGACAATACTCCAATAGATGATGATTTTCCGGATGAGAATATATTTTCCATTTCTACTTACACCCCTTGGTATGCAGACGTAGCCAACTATCTTGTAACAGGAAAGCTACCTCAAAGTATGTCATCTAGAGAAAAACAAAGAATTATTCAGCTAAGTGTCAGTTATATGTGGCATGAGGATTGCCTATACCGAACTGGACCTGATTTGGTAATCAAAAGATGTGTTCGAGAGGACAAGATGCAGGATATATTCAGAGCTTGTCATGATGGCCCATGTGGATGCCATTTTGCTGATAAAAGGACAACATACAAGATTTTATAGTCTGTCTATTACTAGCCAACCATTTTTAAAGATGCAAATAAATATGTGGCCAACTGTGATGATTTCCAAAGAATCGAAAAACCTACTGCAGTTGATAAAATGCCTCTCCAATCCCAAGTAGTGATTGAACCCTTTGAAAAATGGCCTTAGATTTTGTAGGACCTATCAACCCCATGTCTCGCAGGAAAAAATACATCTTAGTTTGCACAGATTATGTGACAAAATGGGTAGAATCCAAGGATTTGTATTCATCCAATGAAGAATCTGTTGTAGACTTTCTCTTTGAGGAAATTTTTACCCATTTCAGTATACCTTTGGAAATAGTCACCGACCAAGGAATTCAATTCACCTCAAATTTTGTCAAAGCTCTTACTGAGCAGTATAGGATCAAACATAGAAAATCTTCACCCTATCACCCCCGAGCAAATGGCCAAGTAGAATCGACCAATAAAGTGATAGAATCCATCCTCACTAAGACTGTTCAACTACATCACAAAGACTGGGTTGATAGGCTTCCTGAGGCCTTGTGGGCCTATAGGATAGCTTGGAGGAATACAACAGACCATACACCTTATGAGTTGGTGTATGGGAAGTAGGTACTACTTCCCATTAAATTTCAGGTAAAAACCTTCAAAACTTCCATACAATTAGGGATGGATCTAAATGAAGCTAAAAAACAGAGGCTATTACAATTAAATGAGCTTGATGAGATAAGACAAGATGTTCTACAAAGAACCACCCTGATACAAGAGAAAAGGACCAAATGGCATGACAAGTACATAAAAAATAAGTCCTTAGATAGATTCATTTGTATAAATTCATTTATCCATGTACATAGGTGTGTCATTAGATAGAGCTTCTCCTTTATTTTTCTGATATAATTAACAAAAAAAAAAAAAGTTGGTTGTGTTCCCATGTAGATAGACGAATAAGGAGGGCATTGACAAGATGGAGTCTTCTTTAAGTTTTTCAGACTCTTTAAAATTGAAAACACCAGCAAGAAGGAACTAGCCCGGGCTCGAGAAAAATCCGCGGGACAGTATAAAGAGTTTTCTTTAATTTTTTTAGACTTTTTAAAATTGAAGACACCGGCGAGTAGGAACTGACTCGGGCTCGAGAAAAATCCATGGGACAATATACAGAGTTTTCTTTAAGTTTTTCAGACTCTTTAAAATTGAAAACATTGGCGAGTAGGAACTGACCTGAGCTCGAGAAAAATCCATGGGATAGTATAAAGAGTTTTCTTTAAGTTTTTCATACTCTTTAAAATTGAAAATACCAGTGAGCATTAACTAATCTGGGCTCAATAAAAATCCATAGAAAAATAGTAGTTAGAATTATCATTGTTATTTTTTTGGTAATAAAGAGGAAGTACCAGCAGGAGTTGTGATTACCCTGGTTCCAAAAGAAGAGGTTTCTATAAATATTAACAATTGATCATCCAATTCCTAGAATACCCTCATGTCAAAGAGTTCTTGTTGTGGTATTCCTATGCAAACTCAGAATTCCTAATTTTTGGTGTTTGTTCCATCTACATGGTTTTTCAATCAAATCTGATCACATAACACCAATTGTTTCTACAAGTCACTGCCACTAGAATCTGTGTCAAAAATATCTTAAGAACCAGAAAACAATGTTCATCTTTATGCTTATCCAACACCAATGATCACTTCTATGTTCATATGGTACCAATGGTCATCATTGCGCTAAATCATTTCACTGATCTTATCCGGTATTGAACCCCATCTGATATTTAAGAGGGGACCCTGTGCTATTCTGGTACTAATTACAACTCTACACACAAATGATTCGGCACTCAGATAATCTGGTACTCATATGATCCCATGCTAATTTAAACTCTACGCATAGGTGATCCAGTACTCAGATGATCCAGTACTGGTAAGGATGTGATTGATAACTCTAATCATATTTCCAAGTTGTTGCTCAACTATTAAGTGATAGGACATACACATTCAATGCTTTTTTCGTTTTATTAGAGAAATTAGACTAAATATGCATTTAAACATTTGGTTACTCTTGGATCATGACACACCCCCTTTTTTCACAAACTTTTGTAAAATCCTCGACCACATTTCCATAAGGAGAAGATGTCTCTATTTTCTGAAATGCTAAGAGTGCAAGGTCATTATGTCTCTTATCGGATCAAAATCATGTTGCATCTCTCTATCTGGTAAATAGACCTCATAAACCTATGATTTTCTATTGTGTTATGTGAAATGACTCGAACCATATCTCTAAGCATGTCAAATAATGATCCCACCCGATTTCACACTCACGAGTCCCTATCATAATGACCACACCCCTTATAATCATTTAAAACTCTCGTTTCCCACGAGTCTGTAAGTCGTTAGTATATTTGACCAGCCTCACCATATCATCATGATTGTCGATGTGACCATTGTAAAATACACCTCTATTTATCAATGCTCCTCTAGATGGCTCTTCTCTCTAGATAAGTGTTATTTACCATTTTTGTCACACCACCTACAACCCATACCTTCATATTCCTTGCATAATTTTCCCCATCTGGTACTCTATCACAGTCTACGTTATCTGGTACTCAACCCTCGATCCTTTATCCATGCCTCATACGCCCGATAGAATTGTTTAAGCTAACATGGGGGTCGACATACATGAGCCCATATTTCAAATATACAGGGAAACAACAGGATATCAAACTTGCAAGGAAAAATATGAACATGTAGGGTCGATGCCATTTTTGGAAAAATTTAAAGGCCATCATGAGAGAATTTCTCTTTCCTTTGCGGAGACATGTGATGGATAAAGTGTGCAGTTTGGAGACATGAAGCTAACAATTATAGAAGCCACTATTGCAGAAGTTACAAGTCTCCCTATGGGTGGAGAAAAATACTTCAAGAGGGTGATTGTCGACAGGAAAATTTGTCAGAGATTCCTCAAGCCAGAACATAAATACCCCAATTGGACCAAGGGCATCCCTCAAACCTTCGTCAAACAGGAATATTGGATGATGCTCATAAGTCTGCAAAAATTCCTCACCTGCGAAGGAAGGTATGCAGTAAACTTCATTTATCATTTAAATATTTTATCACATTTCGAGGGAGGACCAAAAATTTATTTTCCTCACTTCCTATGGATGAGTTTAAAGAAGATGGTAAGAGGAGTGAGGTTAGTTTCCAAGAAACCAGAAACTAGCCTTCATCACCATGGTTTAATAAAACTTTTGGTTGTTCATGCTTTGAGGACACAAGGTGGTAGTTGGAAGAAACTAATACGACTGAATTTCTCCCAAGAAAGAATATCCAAATCTGTTGAAACACAGGAGGCAAGGATACACAATGAGGGTTCAATAAAAAAGGCAAAGAAAGACAAAAGGAAGACATCAGGAAGTAAAGAAGACATTGTTGCATCCAGCTCATCCCATCCCATTGAGAAATCAATGAAAAAAAAGTTTGTTGTAGGGGGACCTACTACATCGAGGAAGAGGAAAGCCACCCAATCCCATAAAATAAGTCCTATCTTGATTCATAAAGATAAAGCATAAAATGAAGACTTTGAGCTAGGGGGACAATCAGACAATGTTCCTGAAGAAATCATGGAGGTGTCAACTAACCAAGAAGAGAAGACCCTTGACCTGAATATACAAAACAAGAAAATGTCTACACAGTCTAGAGTGTATGGCTCAATTGTGTGTCCTAAAGATAAATTATCACAGAGTAAGAAATGAAAGAATAAGGAGATAGAGAAACATGATATTTTACAGGAAGCAACTGTCAAAAATCCTCCCGAATCTATTAAGAAATTGGGAAATATCCCTGAGGTAGTTACTCTATCTTCCCAAAAACTAGTTGGTGAATTAAAGGAAACTGATAAGGTGACAAGCATAGACAAAACGAATCTCGAAAGGGAGAATACACAAAGGGAAAAAATTCCAGAACCTACACCTCAATCTTCCAGTAGAAATAAGGGTTGGTAAGCAGAAGAAGACTCCAGAATTTACAACTCAGGACCTGAAGATGAAAGTCAAAGCGACATAGGAGAGACAACTGTCCAGGCCTACCACTATTATTAAAACAAAGAAGAGGAAGTTGTTTGAGGAGATTTCTACGCCTATCAACAAATCTAAGGAAATATTTCTCCCCATACGAAGGACCACCAGAAGCATGGCCAAGTAGGTGACAGTTCCAAATATATCTTCTCTTCAAGGAGAATCCATGGATATTCCGAGTTCTCCATAGGAAGGAAATGACTGTGGAGATACAGTAAGTGAAACAGAAGGGTTGGTAACAGATACTTTGAGGGGTCTGATAAAATAAAAAGAAGCTCGTGAGGAGGTGACTAAGGAAGCAATCATATCTATCCCAGACAAGTCCCTGAACAAACAAAAATTGATAGAAAAGGTTGAGAGGTTGAAGAAAGAAATTGAAGAATACAAGGTATTAGACAGACACATCAAGGCAGAGAATGCACAATTGAAAGAACAATATGTAGAGGTCTCTGCTAGACTCAACAAAGTATTACGATTGATCCAATACACTAGGGTAATCAAGAAGGAACTGAGGAGTGAAGTTTTTGGTTTTAACATCCTGTAACTAGAGAAATGATAGAGAAGGATTCAATTTTGCAAGAAGTTTTTGGGTATCATTTTTTGATGATGTTGCATGAGGACATGTAATACCTTCAGCATGGGGGAAATTTTGAGTCTCTATTTTGACATGTATAATGCCCTATATTACCTTGTATCCAAGCCTTGTTGCCTATGTTATAAGACCATACTTGACTATTTACTCCCAAACACATACCTAATGACCCAGTTCATGTTCAAAAAATGTAATTGATGATTTAAAGCATGTTTTGTTTAACTTTATTGAATTAATTCGATTAAAGTGTTTTATTTTGTATAGTCCTAATGGTTTGACTCATGAGCATCCTATTCCGATACTTGCACCATTCCTGTACTACAAGTCATCATGCATTCCGGTACCAAATCTATTTTGGTACCCAAGGAAGTTTTGATCTGGTACTATCTACTCCGCATCCATTCTGGTACCAAGTCATGCACTATTCTAGTATTGTCTGCTCTGCATACATTCTGGTACCCAGATTCGTGACTGTGTGTATTCTGGTACCAAAACCTTTGTTTCCAGAATGCATTAATTGGACCAGTCTAATGATGAAGATTTTGAGAAGACATTTGGACTGAAGCTTCCAAATTAGTTTTGAATATTACGAGGGACTCCATCACTCATGCACTTCATGTCATGAGGATGGAGTCGATTCCTAGAGATTTGATGTAAATATCAATTGTAATAACTTTGAAATTGTTTAATGTTTATCCATAGATATTGATAGTATTAGCTTACCTTCTATATAAGGGACATTGTATAGGTAATAGTGTAGGTGGATAATAAGGAATGTAACAAAGTACTTTATCAGAACCAAATGATACATATCGTTTCTATGTATGAGGTGAGGAACTATTGATCCAATTTACTAGTTGAATTAATGCAAAAAGATCTATTATAAAAATACAAGAGTATGAGTAAAACGTTTTAATCTGTTACTTTCTTAAGAGGTTCCTTGTTGGTTCGGCAAGGGCCCACCACCCCAAACAAGGTAAACCTCCCTGTATATGTTTTGTGTGATTGTGTGAGTATTTTATAGTAGTGTGTGTTAATGATATTTAGTCTATTTCAGGAGTTCAACATTGAGTTATTTATTTCTAAGTTGGTGTGAATAATCAGGTGCTAGATCAAATAGGTATTTCCTTCTCAAATATTGGATATTTCCATTTAATTGTTTGAAGTGTGGAATTGATATCTTGAGTTTATGATTGTAGTAGTTTTGGTACATCAAGGAACCCCAAAGATTTTATATCTCCTCTTCATGCTCAATAATGAAGTCTCTCAACTATGCTGACTGTTCCTTGTATTATTTGTTTGAATTGCATAAAGTTGGAATTGATTTCGATTTCAAGAGTGATTGGAGTTGATTGTTATTTGTTGTTTTGATTGCTACAAGAGACAAGCTTCTTAAGTTCATCTCTCTAATTCATAAGCTTGGAATGAACATACTTGTTCCTCTCAGATAGAATATTTTGATTGACTGTTTGTTTGATGAAGTTTCTTTCTTAGTTTTCTCTTCTAAGTTCAAGGTTTTTTAAGTATTTAGAAATCTTAGAAACAAAGTCTTTATGTTATTAATTATTTCCTATATGCAACAGACATAGGTAGGTTACCTGTTCTCGGCACATATAGTGTAACAAATATTTCGATTATGAATCCCAGATTGACATATAAATGAGTGTAAGGTATACATTGAACATATTTATACACCAACAATCCATACAAACAATATTTCGTATGGGGCATGCTCTACAAGTTCTCTCTCTAGAATAGGCCATAATTCAACAAGGTATGCCATTTTTCCTATAACTCATTTTCTGAGAGGTTCCAAGTAATCACACCTAGAGGAATTGCAAAAAAGACACTGAAGAACATTGTGTACTATTTTCATATCTTTATTCATTATAGGTACATAGTTATGATTATTTCAAGTTAGGGTTGTTGACTAATCCAAAATTAGTCATGTGAGACTAAAGTAAAG
>SNQJ01S0053913.1:50623-74694 GCA_010110895.2 Picea sitchensis
ATACTTAGTCAGTTATACATTGATATGAAAAGAAATATTTAATAGTTTAACATCAGGTCATTATATGATAACAGATTTAGTTTATATAGATTTTTCTTATCATAGTCCACATATATGATTGATATGATGAATATATAATAAAAATCTTCAATAATAATGCCGAATGGAATAATGATGACTAGAATGAAATCTCTATCTGATACTAAGATTATACTTATGCTCTTGTGGTTTTTATTAATATTTATGTATCATTCTCTTACTCAACCTTACACTTAATATTACTTGACAGATTGATTAAGGAAATTAGTTTATTCTATTGCAATAGGAATAATTGATGTTCAAGTATCGTTGATGAATATAGCCTTGAATTTTGGCTTATGATTGGATTAATGGGATTTAGATACATCCTTGTTCCTTATAACAATCGCCAGTCCTGAGACCTTAAGTGGTCAAAATCAATCAGATGAATCTTATACTTGAGCATTGATTATGTGTCTTGGAGGTCCTAACCTTGCAGGATAGATTGGGCGGGTAGTTTCCTTATGTTATCTTTATTTGATATGGATGATTGAATGATAATTATGTTGCTTTCAATTGATTGTGATGAAAATGATTGTGTAGTTATTAATATATAATGTGACACATGTCACTAGTCTTAATGTTGTTTTTCAAAAAAAAAAATATCACCTCTTTTGTACTCACTATTTGTTGTCGTAACAGAGGGTTCGTTACACATGACATAGTAAGGCAAGGAAAGACATGGAAAGGAAAGGAATGGCATGGAATGACATGGCAAGGTACACTACACCATATAACCCATACCATAAATCATAGAGGGGATAAACACTTATTACATGGGGGTTTTTATATCACATGCATTATATATATATATATATATATGGGGAAATATTAGAGAAAATGTGTAACACATTTTCTCTAATATTTCCTAGATATTGTACTTTTAAGAGTTGTAGTGCAAGATCAATCTACATGTAGAAAGGAATAAGTCATCTTTCAGAGAGATGATGATTCTACAAACAAAGAGGAATATTACTCTGCATCAGTAAGAGATAACCATATGGATGCTATGTGGTATTGAGGTGGAAAGGTGAGTGAAGAATTAGGAAACTTTGGGGCACCATAACTTTTGATCCGAAACTCAGATTTAAGTATGGTTACAATCGTTGGAAAGCTCTCGATGGGTAGAATACAACTATGAGATTCCTTATATGCATAATTACATATATGAGAATTTATGGAAGTTATCATATTTTGTAAATGCACATTTACAGAAGTTGGCTTCCATATATGCACATATATAGAATCCACCTTCCATAAATGCACATTTACAGAATTGCCCATCTTTCGTAAATACACATATATAGAAGTTGCCTTCCATACATATTATAAATATGTCATGATAACCCTAACACAATGCATGTGGGATAAATAAAGTCAAAATTTCAAATCAAAGGCCCATATTTCACAAGGACAGATCAATGATGGTTGAATCTCCATCTTCCAGAACTCATAACTTTTGATCCTGACATCTAATTTGACCAAACGGTTACATTTATTTTTGGATTAATACATGATTGGTCCATGATATCTATTTAAACAACATCGAGGGTCATTTTCTAATGATGGATTGTGAGAAACTCTCTTGGAAAATATTTTTCTTTTGCATTAATATATTGTGGGGAGGGGCATCAATTGTTTGTCAATCGAAGGGTCACAAGAGAGATTCTATCATTTCTCTATCCCTCCTATGGGCTAGGATGTAGTCTTGTGGTGGACAAGGGACTTCGACCTAACCCATAGGGGGTTGAGGTGATGATAGCATTTACCCCATGAGATAGGTTGCAATCCCATGGAAGCCACAAGACTACGACCTGACTCGCGCGGGGCTGAGGTGATGCCGACATCGCCCATGTGTCCCTTCATAAATATATATAGTTATATAATTTGAATCAATGTTTCTGACCAAACCACCATGGTTTGGTCTAAAACATCGATTAAAAAATGGATGCAATAATTCAGGGAGGGATGTAGGGAATTCTCCAACCTCCCTCTGTGGTCCAAGATATGGTCCCATGGCTTGGCTTCACTCTTGTTCCCATATGCGATGGGACCATGTCTTGGCCCACGACGGGGGGATGGGGCATTGTTTTCCATTCCATGGAATTGCCTTCACTTTTCTTGTCATGCCTTTCCATGCCATGCCTTGCCTTGCCATGTGATGTCATTCCATTCCATGCATTTCATTTCCTTTCCATGCCATGTGTTTCCTTACCTTGGATTACCTTTCCAAGCCATGCCTTTCCTTGGAATTCTATGCCATTCCTCTCCTAGGTCACAATTTTTTGTTGAAATGTATGAACGCTTTGAAACATACACCCACCATTTATGATGCCTAACCAAGTTGAAACAGTCTGGAACAATGGAAGATTTTATGGATGCCTTGAGCACTTGGATTTTTGGATGGAGGGCATGACAAATACTTTTTTTAGAGAATGTTTTTATCAATGGCCTCGTATAGAATAAAAATAAACATCCATTTACAAAAGTTTCTACATGCATATATGGAAGCATTTTTTTATGCACATAACATGAAAATGTGCATATATAAAAACACTTTTGTATATGTGCATCTATGGAATCTCTTCCATATATGTGCATAGAATACAAATAAGCATGCATATATGAAATCATATATTTCCGCCTACCCCCACCCTCACATGAGGGTGAAGGTGGGGGGGAATATAGATTAAAACATAAGGTCGGGGTGGGGTGGAATATAAATTAAAACATAGGGTGGGGGTGAGGGGTAATATAGATTAAAACATATTATGTTTTAATCTATATACCCCCCCACCCTCACCCTCATAATGTATTCCTCTTTTATTCTCACTTGGTGATACCCAGATCTGAGTTCTATCTTGGAAAATATCTGTGCGCCTCTCCAAGAACAAGACAATATATAGAAAATGAAACCTCAAAACAAAAGGGGATTCAGCAAGAAACCTTGTTGTCCCAAATTTCAATAGTGTGTGTGTGTATATATATATATATATATATATATATATATATATATAAGCAACAAATGATAATCATCATGTTAATTATTGAAAATCTTTAATGATTATTAAAATAATAGTATAACCAACCTATGTATGATGCAGAAGGTGTGTGATAAACAAAAATTAATATGTTTTTATGATCAAAGAAACAATCTTAATGCATCATTCTAAATTTTAAGCTATTATTATAGTTAAATGAAACTAGAAATCAAATATATAACTATAATTAGGAGGTTTTTTTAATGTGTGGGAGAAAGTAGGAAAATCTAGTGTTCTATGTTCACACATAAGTGATTGATCCCACACTTCCATATACACATCCTTATCGCTCTTAATAACTAATATGACTTTTCCAACTTATAGTGATTGAATTTCAATTGCACACTATTATATCATAGTTTCTTCTGTGATAAATTTGGTTCACACGCACACATGCATAAGCACACATCCTTCTAAAATTTCTCAAAACTATTATCTTAATTCCTTATGATTATTATCCTAATCTAAACCTAATATGAAATTTTGATACTTTAAGTATGAACTCTTATTGTAGGATGCAGGGTCCTAGTGATTAGTTAAAGTTAGGCGGAGGGCATTAATAAAGAAAATATATAATATATTTTCTCTATTAGGTTCCCCCACCCTCATATACGAGGGTGGGGAGCATTAATAGAGAAAATATATTATATATTTTCTCTATTAATTCCCCCCCTCACCCTCTGTATTGTATCAACCAATTAATATTAACAACTTGGTTCATATGGTTATTTATTATCATAATGACTAAAAATTATTACCTATATCCTAATACTTCTAAATACAATTAAATAATTGATATAACCATCTTTATGACATTAGTTAATTTAATGGCCTTCACAATTACATTCAATGATTAAGAATTGTGTTTATTCTTAACTCAAAGTTAATAATTTACACATATATTAGATTTATATACTACTATTCCATAATATTAACTAATGATACCATTTATAGTTAATTATGTTTATATATATAGACATAAACATTATCCCTACGTAATCTATGTTGTATTTCAAGAAATTTTTATTCAATGGAATAAATAAATGTTTTAAACAATTCACATAATATATTCAATGTATTTTATGTACAATAATCAACATTAGTTCTTGTAATCCGAGTAAAGGGATTTGTTGGAGTGGTTTTCTCGGAACAAGATAGGGTTTGACAGCCACAGACACAGGAGAGCGCAACATGGTTACCAGAGGGGGTGGTAATGGAGCCCTCTCATACAAGAAGGCAGTGGTGGATAGGGGGAAAGGACCATGAGGTGGAGGTTTCAAGGAACCAGTGACGAGCACCTTGGGTTCGGGACTAGAAAAGAATTAGGAAAGAAACTTGGAAAAAATGGACCGCATGGGGGAAGAAGCCAGAGAAACCCAGAATGCAACGCAAGAACCAGAGAACCCCAATGGGGTAGAAGGGTGCAACCCATGTAAACCATAAACAACACCGATACCCAAGGTAATACTGTAAGACCCACAAACGCAACTATACTGGGACCAAATGAAGACGCATGCACTAATCTGCAAGTTCATGGGTTTTTGGCCCACAGAAAGAATGTTGCGCAAATGGATAAAATATCATTGGAAACCAAATGGGGAAGTGGAACTCCATTTGGGTTTGAAAGGCTTCTTCACAGCATTATTCATGAACTTGGAGGACAATGAAAAAGTCTTTGACGATTTTCCATACTTCCATGCCTCAACAAGATTGTACATGCGACCATGGAAGGAAATATTCTCCCCATAGAAAGAAACCTTCAAGAACGTACCCATATGGTTGCAGCTTTACTCTCTTCCGCTAGACTACTGGATACCCTCTACCTTCGAAGAAATCGGGAACAAACTGGGAAAATATGTGAAGACATCGGAAGCAACCCTAAAAGGGAGACATACCTCCTATGTAAGGATCTGCATAGAGATGGATGTTTTTGGGGCACTCCCAGAAGCCATAATCTTGGAATTCAGGGATGAGGAATGGATACAAATCATTTATTACAAGAAGATCCCATTCAGATACATAATATTCCATGAACATGGACACCTATTCAGAGAATTCCCTCTCATTAAAAAACAAGAAGCGAAAAACACCAAAACACAGCAGGATAAGGAAGGGTTTATTAAACCAAACCACAGAAACAGAGAAAACAAGAAACCAAATAAAACCCCAACAAGAAACAATCCAGAAGCCAGGACTAGAACGAAAGGGTGAGACAAAACCTACAAAGGGGAAGAAGGAGGAAAGGAAAAGGAAAAAGATAAATAAGCTAAGAACCAAGCCACAAATGAGAACACAAACAATCTAAGCAATGAGATGGAGCATGGGGGTAGTGCAACTCCTATGGATGGAGAAACCAGAGATGCCAACACACCCATGCAAGAGGCAGATGGAGACATGGAAATGACACCAAGCGAGATAGGCATGGAAGATCTAGACCTCATATATATTGTGGAAAGGGAAGGAATAGATATCCTAAACATACTGGAGCAATAGAAAAGGAAGGGCGTAGACAATGTACAAACATAGCATCTAGACCGCATCCAATACCTATTCCTCCTAAGGGAGGAAGAAAAGTCTAGAGGGCTCAAGCACACACACGAGGAGATAGGACACCTAAGAATCAAAGAAGGCAAGGGAAAACCACAACTCTCACCCAAGTATATATGAAGGAAGAAAGGTAGGAAATCAAATAGCGTAGCCCTATAGGAGCTAGGATCCCTTATAATAAACTCATGTAAGATCAAGAATCTCTTTCCCAACTCCCCCCCCACATGTTTAAATGAATATTATAACATGGAATATCAAAGGCCTGGACATCCCAAGAAAACAAAGAATCCTTAAAAATAGAACGAGGAAGGAACAACCGAACCGCTATTTCATTCAAGAGATAAAATGTATGGTAGATAGAATGGAAACAATCAACAAAAAACAATGGAGCAAGTACAATACATTGAATGTTGAAGGAAATCATATGGCAGGTTGTATTATCACTCAGTGGAACCCACAAGTGTTGAATATACTAGCATTCGAAGCCACTAGATACACACTCTCGGTAAGCATGCAAATCATAGGTAACATAGAGGTGATTCTATGCAATAATGTGTATGGTCCCCAGATGTTGGAAGAGAAGAGAAGAATGCTCCTAGACCTAGAAAACCTAAAAGTCTGCAACCCCCACTGGATCCTGGCCAGGGACTTCAACATCATCACGACACTTGCATAGATAAAAGAAAGCACCAGGAGACTGGATAGAGATGAAAAATACTTTTCAGCTTTCACTGACACAGTGGAGATGGTGGACATCAAAACCTGTAATGGCCAGTTCACTTGGAACAACAAACAGATAAATCAACATCATATAGCGACAAGGCTAGACATATTCCTGGTGTCGGAGTCCATCATCCTACATGGTTTAACATTAGACTAAAACATCCTTCCTTGGGGGGGTTCAAACCATTGGTCAGTCCAACTGGAAGCAAACTTCCAAACCACACTGAAAAACACACCTTGCAGATTCGATAAATTCTGGATTGATCATCCCACATTTGAGGACAACATCAACCATTGGTGGCAAGAGACACAACCTAAAAAAGGGACAAGGATGTTCAAACTTTATAAGAAATTTAGGTACATCAAACATAAACTCAAGGAGTGGAACAAGGAAGTCTTTGGAAACATAAACCAAGAAAAAAGAATGATTGAAGACAAAATGAGGAACCTCCAGGGAATATGCATAGACAAGGGTTATACATAGGACCAAAAAAAGGAACAGATCCAATTGAACCATGAATGGGAAGCAATATGCTAGTAGGAAGAGACTCTATGGAACTAAAAGTCTAGAATTAGGTGGCTAAAGGAAGGTGAATGAAATACAAGGTTTTTTCACCGAACCACCATCGCTAGAAGAACCCACAAAAAAATCCTAAAAATTTAGGATCAAGATGGGATCGAGAGAGAGTCCCACAAGGAGATAAAAAGTATATTGGTAAACCATTTCCATGGGATAGCCTGGGAACCCAACCAAGATCGAATGGAATCCATACAAAGGATAACTCAGCACATCAATTACCGAGGAAAAAAATATTAGCCTAAACAAACCCATCAATAAGGAGGAAATTGACCAAGTGGTCCAAGAGATGCCCAATGGAAAGGCCCTAGGTCCACATGGTTTCATAGTGGAATTCTTCAAATCTTGCTAGGAAGTGGTCAAACATGACGTCTATGGGGTAGTGGAAGACTCCAAACGCTCGGCCTCCATTCTGAAAGTGCTAAATTCCACAATGATAACTCTAATTCCTAAAGAAAATGAAGTCAGGACCCTGGACCACTACAGACCCATAGCATTATGCAATGGGGTTTACAAGATAATCTCCAAAGTCATAGCGAATAGACTGAAATCTCTCCTACCCTCATCGATTTCCCAGGAATGGGGAGGTTTTGTAGAAGGGCAAAAAATTTTGGACAACATCATCCATGCCCAAGAACTAATACACATGCTAAAAACCTAGAGGAAAGGGGGGATGATAATACAACTTGATCTAGAAAAGGCTTATGAAAAAATCAATTGGCACTATATGTTCAAGACTTTGGAATCTTTTGGCTTTACGCAACACCGGATCAACTGGATTTTCAGCCTAGTGTCAACAACTAGCTACTCGTTGTTAATAAATGAAGCCCTAGCCAAACCCTTCTGGCCTTCAAGAGGCATCAGAAAAGGATACCCTCTATCACCTTTCATATTCGTTCTAATGATGGAAGGACTTAGTAGAAGCATAAAAAGCGCAACTGCAACAGGGGAAATAAAAATCTTCAAACCCTTTGAAAATTGCTCTACCTCCATGCACCAATAGTTCGTTGATGACACCCTACTCCATGAAACACCCATGGTCAAGGAAGAGAAAGCCTACAAAAGAATCTTAGGTGATTTTGGGGAAGCCTCAGGAGCAGAGATCAATCAGTCCAAATCCATGATATATTTCATCAATACCAAATCCAACAATCCAAAGGAACCTGGAAAATATTTTGGGGTTTGACCGCAAAAATCTCCCAACAAAATATTTGGGAATTCCCCTAATGAAGAGAGCATACAAAATGGAAACATGGGAAGGAGTGATAAACAAGCTACATGAGAGGGTGAAAAATTGGACTTATAGATCCCTCAACCTTACGGGGAGACTTGTCTTGACCAAGGCAGTCCTGCAAGCAATTCTGACCTATGTGATGTCAGTGTTTCCTACTCCCAAAGGAATACTCCAAAAAATAAGATCCATCCAAAGGGACTTCTTATGGCATGGAGAAGAAAGAAATAAAAAATGGGCCCTGGTGGCCTAGGAGAAGGTTTGAAACCAAAACACAAAGGAGGCCTGGGGTTACAAGACCCACAAGTAACCAACGAAGCCTATGGGGTGAAACTCTGGTGGAGATGGGTCAAAGAAAAGTCAACACCATGGGAAACCCTCTGGAAGGACAAGTATGCCCTGGACATCAACGACTAAGATTGAATTCATTTTATGGGCACAAGAGAAGGATTAGCCATCTGGAATCTAGCCTGGCACAACAAAACCTGGATCCAAAAACACAATTTCTAGGAAGTGAGGAATGGTAAAACAACCAAATTATGGGAAGTCATAAGGCAACAGGAACCTAGAATGGAAAATCTAGATAGGGAGGAACTCCAACAAGAGATGATAGCACAAGGAAAAACCAAAATCCATCACTACTGGAAAAAATAAAATGACCACAACAGATGGAGAACCTGGGAAACACTCAATCCACAAAACAGAGATCAGATCGCAACAATAACGAAAGAGGTGGAGGAGGAATTGGGGAAAAGGAAAATTGTAGTCTTAGAAGAAGTGAACCAATTAAGATGGGGTAGGAAAAATGGAGGGGACTTCAACTTAAAATAAGCCCAAAATTACATTACAGACCATGACCAAGAAGACCCAGTACAACAATGGGGAAAGATTTGGGGTAGCCCCCAGTGGCCAAAAATCAAAATGTTCAAATGGATAGTACTTCATAACCAAATTCTAACTTGGTAAAACCTAAGGAAAAGAGGGTTGATAGGCCCCTCACGATGCCACCTCTGTCAAGTTAAAGAAGAAACAACGAATCACCTCCTTGATGATTGTAATTACACAGTAGAGATGTTGAACTAGGAGGCAGGAATCTTATGCCAGTCCAATAGGACGTGAGGTAACATCAATGCAACCATCAAAAAATGGAATGAGAGTTATAGCGAAAATGAAATGGTAAACCTTTGTTGGAACCTCATGCCAGGGATGATCATATGGGGAATATGGAAATAAAGGAATTGATGCATCTTTAGGAATGAAATCCTCCCAAAAGGAAAACTCAAGGAAGAAATAATCTCACAAATCTAAGTAACGATGCATAGCCGCAAATTCCAGACCAAAAGAGCGTAAATCATAGGCTAGGACTCCTGAATCCTTAAAAATTTCCATCTAAAAGATGGGCACAACAACACACCGATAGGGCGGCCACCGCAACTCTAATTAGGAGCATGCTACTAAACACCTCCTCTGGAAGGTTCTTCAAGTTAAACTTTGATGTGGAAAAAAAAGGAAACCTAGGAATGACAGGAATGGGGGGGGTGATCAGAGATAGCGGGGGTAACATAATCAGGTTGTACGTTGGGAGCCTGGGAAACTCAACCAACAATGCAAGGGAACTTGGAGCCCTGGAGCTCGATCTCAAAATCCTAATATGAGAAAGGATGACCAACACTATCATGGAAGGTAACTCCACCATGGTCATCAACACGGTAAAGAGAATCCAAAATGACACTAGAGTGTGCAAGATTCAAAAACACTAGTGCTTGTCACACTCCGTACAAAAAATCCAGGAGCATTTGCAAATGATTAACACTGTGGAGTTGCGTTGGGTACACAAGTCAACAAATGGCCTGGCATACATAATTTCCAACGAGGGGGTTAGCAAGGAAGGACTGTAAATAGATACTACATGGTCCAACATCCCACAAGGACAATTTAGAATGGACCGCACCCAACTAGAAACAAAGGATCGGGACAAAATCTTAAGAAAGGAAGGTCAAATCAAGGAGGGTAGAAAAAGGCATAGTGAAAGGCCCAAAGGAACCAGGTAGGACATGACTGCCCATCACTCGATTACCAATCACAATGTAGGATCAAATCATACAAAAAGCGAGGGCACACAAACAAGATCATGTCAACAGTAATATCTACAGGGAAAGCCCGTGGGAAAGCATCGACGACAATTAGCACACAACTAATGATGTAAGGTAAGAAGGATTGAAATGTAGAAGTATCATTCCACCATGCCAAGGTCTAGGTATGGGGAGTGGCCAAGCAGGATATCAAGCAAGCAAGGGAAAGTTCCAGTATAGGAATAACGGTCGAGTCATTGTGACCATATGAACCCTAACCAGAAAAAAGGGCAGGAAGTTTCATCTCTACAGGAAGACCATTATTGGAAGGATGAGCTCACAGTAGGGAAACTTCAATAAGAGACCAAACAGTAGGAAGAGAGGCAAATAGAAGAGAGCAATTGTAGTGGCTACCAAAATGCACAAGCATAAAGAAAGGAGTAACCCCTGGGTAGACAGGAATAGGTTGAGAATGTTGAAAAGGAGTAGCCATAGGGTAGACAGGACGATGTGAATGAAGCAAACGAACATCAAAAGAAACCCCCAGGGGAAGGGAACTCTGAACAACCCTCAGTGACTTTTGAGGATGGAGCAAGTGGAAAAAGACATGGAGGGAACCTTTCATACTCCGATTACACTGAAAGGAAAGGCAACCATTACCCATCTGGAGAAGGCCATCAACGAAAAGCGCAAGATTAAAACTTGGGATGTTCTGGCTCAAGAAGAAAACTGGGTAACTGACCCAGGAGCTACGCAGCCCAAGGACACCCTCTACAAAAAAATGGTGGAGATGGCATGGAAAAAAAAGATGCTAATTGGAAAATTGATCTTGGAGAGGGAGGACGCCATATGGGAGAACAACAAGGAACACACAAAACTGCTGAATGAAATCTTGAGGCGCCTTAACAGTCTGGAGACCACTACCAAACTGCTAACTAATGTCAAGACGAACTAGAAATACAAGATGGAATGATTGGTTGTCCAATTACACATCTACCTATGCTATGTCCATCACATGGACATCACGCTAGCCGACGATAAAGGAGCTCCAACACATATTAGAAAGACTTGCACAGTCCCCCAAAAGGAGGAGAAAAAAGGCCTGACGGATGAAGGAAAGAAAAATATCATCATTCTAGATTAATGTCTGGTTAGTCTATTTTCAATTCAGATGGTTCAGTCTTATGTCAATCTCATCTTATGTTACTGTTATTTTTCTTATCCTTTTCATGTATGTTGCGCTTATACAGTCAAAAACTGGATATGGTAGGGTTGGCATGGTTTCCCATGGTGGCAGTCCAGTCCTACTCCTTGCCTATTTTAGAAAACACAACTCGGGAACCTTTGGCCTGGTTTCCTTTTTGGCAGGACAGAGAATCCCCCTTTTTTGTATCATTACCCCCCTTTAGTAATACACATTCTCAAACTCACTTACAAAAAAAAAGAATAATCAACATTGTATTAATATATATCATTCTATTATTCCATTAAAATTTATATCTAAACACTCATATCTCTTACAACATACTAATCTATGACTTGTTCACATATTATAATAACTCTTACAAGATACTAAACTATGACTTTCTCATATATTATAATAACGTATAATTATCACTATAGTTCTAGCTATAATGGTATTTTTGCCCATTTTTAAACTGGGAATGAAAAACAATAATTCATAATCATTGTAATTTAAATTCACCATTTTAATCATTTAAATAAAAAAAAATTTAATATGTGAATAACATGTCAAGTGCTACCATCATTAGCCAATGGGTGGTTTGTTGATCTTGAATATGAGCCACAAACCTACATCAATTTGTTGAATTATTGTGTCAACTTGTCAATTTTTAATTGATCAACTGGTTGACCTCCTTACCAACTCCTTTGGCACTCTCCTTCCCTAAAGACCCCTAAGCCACAATAGGGTTGTATGGAGAAATTACTTTCTAGAAATGATTGAAGATTGAAGTTGTCAAATTTAAGAAGTGTCCCCACTTATCAAAAATCTTCAATAGACCAAAATCTCAACAAAAGTCAAGTAAAAGTTATTTTTTCATTATAATGTCTGTATTACCAACACTTATATTGGTCACATTACTTATATCTAGAATCAAATTGATGGGTAGCATATCTTGATAGGTTAAATATTTTGATCTACAAGGGATTAAGTTTATTATCTTTATGACTTTGAAGAGGGAACTGTTTTCCCTAATTCTAGATAAAGTCGTAATGTTTCTACTCTCATAATCCTTGCATATCTAAAGAACTTATTGTTCTAGAAGTTCTTCTTATTAAAATAAACTAAATAGTTATTGGTCTAGTTTTAAATTTCTGAGCATGGATAGACTATACTCTGATATGTAACACCTAAATTTACATGGTAATGTACCTATGTCGAATCTTGTTTACAATGTTGCCTTAACTATGATTCCAACTCTATGTTCTGTAAGTAATCCTTTTGAGGAAGRCACRTTTTTAGTMACATGTTTKTRATATAGAKCTCAATTTGTATCTTCATTCCATACTCAATTCTATATCCTCTCTATCAAKAATTTCATTAACATAAGAATGTATAATTGATCATATGTTTATCCATTCTATAATGATTAAGCATGGGTGCTTGAATCAAGAAAATTAAAGCATTATTTGYATCAACCTTTACTAAATAYCATCCCATCCAATTMTTTGATCAAARTTTKTKCATCACTAATCCTCAAGTCTACTATATATAGAAATCTAAGGTAAGTCTCCCCTCAATTCTTTCCAAAAAGGGTATTTTTTKGCARTYGAAAAAAATWACACTAATTGAGTTAGCTCTTTATACTCCCAKTTTTKKCTCCTCCTTGTCCTCATTTAATTTCAACAATTATGAMAAATCTCATATCAACTATATTCTTTTTCATCATGAATGTCAAATCAAATTCATGTGTCTTATARCATGTTTCAACTTTAATAGGATCAATGTACATAATTTCATTTTCCATTTTTTCCTTCATAAGCATYRCATTGAAGAGCTTATTGACCTCCTGTACCATGGCATCTTATCTTCCATTAACTTCATACTTTAATCATAATTTCATGGTCCAATGTTTTCACTTCATAATACATTTTCAGTCTACCAGTCTAGACTATTATGGTCACTTTATAAATAAGAATCCCTTATGGAAAAATATCCATCCTCTAACACTTAATCATGCATAACCTTCATTTTGAACAATGTATAGATTCTCCAGCGTAGTTTGATATAATAATTCAAATTCTTTACCCTTCCAACTAAATACTAACTCTTTATTCTACACCATTATACGTGAGTCCTTATCTCTTTACCCTAATTTTGATTCTTCATATTCCTATATACATGCTTCAGTCAGGTTTTAAACATTTCGCTCTCAACTTATCTCCTCAAATATTACCCTCGCCTTTCAAGAACATCCATTAATGCTCATATTTATATATTGACACATAATTGCTTGAATATATTAGTTATATTTCTTATTTATGTATTGTCATTCTTACAATAATAGTATTTAACATGCTTTTATTGCTCCATCCACTTGATAAATCATTAAATAAGGGAACTTAATAAATAAAAAAATAGATGTTTCCTCATCTCTTGTTGCCTATAAATTCCCATATTAATCATTATATTTATCTATCCAAGAGTTACTCCTATAATTTCTTCACTTATTAGTAAATCCATACACTTTCAACTAGTATGAATAAAAATCAAAGGATGGAACATTTTTAAAATGTCTCTTTAATTTCAATGCTTAATTAGGTCCATATTTAATTTCTTATTACCTAAATCTCTCATATGTAAGTCAGTAGTTAACACTATAGATACTTAATTACATACAAGGGATTCCATAATCATTCATGAGTGGAGTAGATATACCTCTTCCAAAACTTTATAGATAAAGTTTTCACAACTAAAAATCTTGCAAAAGAAAAAAAAAACACAATTCATTCTTCATTAATGCTCAACTTTTATGAGCTATTACCCATAGTCACTAGTTATTCAAGAACCTTCCCTATCTATTCATAAGTTATTCATTGCAATTATTGTTCTAAATGGAAAATGGGTTTTCAAATATTCTCTCATAATCCTGATTGTTAGAAAGTAATGGATGTGCTCGATTAAATATAGACAATATAACAATATTGTCACTCAACCATAGGCCGAATCCACCCATGAGCACCTTAACCTTTATAGAGAATGATTTCGGAAGAAAACCAATATCTAACCAAGGCCAATTCACCCAGAAAAGATAACCAAGACTGATCAGAAAGTCCAACCA
Source organism: Picea sitchensis (assembly GCA_010110895.2). Classification (NCBI taxonomy): domain Eukaryota; kingdom Viridiplantae; phylum Streptophyta; class Pinopsida; order Pinales; family Pinaceae; genus Picea; species Picea sitchensis. The sequence goes on from SNQJ01S0053913.1 coordinate 65,197, forward strand.
TAACCAATATAAAGTCTGAGCCGAAACCAGGAAAACAGATTGTGGTAGCTGTCAGCTACAGCTGCTCCCTAGACTTGCGCACTTTCCCAATTTCTGCAATGCACACTTCTTCCTAGCTGAAATTTCGAGTTGTGTGTACAAAATGAGGTGTTACTACTTGTATTTATACTATTTTCCTTAGCTGTCCAGGCCGACTTCTCATTCTGGAGGCTAAATACTTAATATTAAGTATTTACTTGAGCCGACTTGTATTCTAGGGTTATGTTCAATTCTTTAGGGTTTCTTCTTGCTTCCTAGAATATTCTATTCTTGTCAGGGTTACACATGGAGGTAAATACCTCCTCCAACTACCATAATATAAACACTCCCTCCTATCTAGGGAGGTACTAAAGGTAATGGTCTTGAGAAAAAACATACCATTCAAACAGTAGTATCATCATAGTTGTACAAACTATCTCACGATTAGATCATGAGCACCATCATCACTGTCAGTGTTATTTGAGAACATCAACTACATCATCTCTAGAAACCATACTCCATATGAGTAATCAAGCATGATGCAGAATAAGTCACGCACTCCACAGAGTGATAAAAAAAAACATTCTTCTAATACGAACATATGTCCTAGAAGAATAACTATTCCAACAGATGTTGGAATCCACACCATGGGCACTATTCTTCTAATCCAGACATACGTCCTAGAATAATAAATTTCCTAGACCATTTTCCACCTGGAGAATGTCTCTCCACTAGCACACTGACTATCCATCTAGTTGATAATCATTTTCAACACTACTGATAGTCTACATGGCAATCATAACAATGTCATTCGATAGAACACCATTGTTTCTATCCATAGTAGTACATAACTACTATCTAGTGGTACACTACCACACCAAGTAGCATACGAATACTTAATCAGTGACACATAGTCACAACCAGTGGAACACAACCACCACAGTAGCATACATCTACTGTCCAGAGACATACAGTCTCCATAGAAATCATATCATCTTATATCAACCTGCACAGAAATAATATCATGATATAAAATGAGTCATCTGGTCCATTCTTCCACTCACATCTGTGATATATGGAATAGAATCTTCCCTCGGAAGGTAAAACATCATCCATGAGCTACTAGACTATTCTTCTCAAACATAGAAGAAAAATTGTCCTGATTTCTGAGCCTGGACCATTCACCTATCTGGGCCATTCCTCTGACACTAAACACAGTGCAAATTGGAGAGAATGAGTCTTCCCTAGGGAATGCCTGTCCTTGATTGTTGAACCTAGACCATTCACCTAAATAGGCCATTCCTCTGACACTAAACAATAATTTTTTAACTGCGCAAGGTCTAAGATCTAACCATCATAAAAATTCACAAGCACAGAAAGTAAATAGCCCTTATCATTCATTACATTGACTTTCCATTGCACACAAGAAGAAAAATCTAAACATTATACAATACATCATTCAATACTTTAAATTTTTCATGCGTGTAAGAACAAACTAAGTTGAAAACCATCATTCAAGAATAAACTAAATAAACTAAATAACTAACCATCTAAAACCATCATTCAATACATCAAAATTTTCATCCGCGCAAGAAATAAACTATTCTAAGAGAAAATACACCTGCATCATCTGTTGTGCAAGAGTACCCAAGCCCCTTTTTCCAAGGCGCAAAGGAAATCCATCTCGTAATTGATCATACTTTACAATGATATTAAGGACGCATTGGTAACCCAAATTCTAATTAATCTCATCATCGTTATATATTTCACAAGGAAATTTAGACCATAAATTAACGTGCATCATATTAAGCATAGGCACAATAGTGTCATCATTTACTTAGTGTTCACATTCAATCTAATAGCTAATACTCATCGATACTGCAGTTTCAAGCGCAAGAGAACCTAACCATTATTCATGGTGTAGCAACTATAATTATTATGCTAAACATTAATGTACAAGTAAGTGAATTATCAACCACATAGGGTTATGCTTTATTTTATAAGGTATAAGACTAGCAAGGGACAAGTGATAAAGGTGGATGCTCAAGCCACACCACTCTAAATTGGAAGTAGGTAAATACAAACCATAAGTCGCAAGTACCCATTACAAGAAATAAGATTATGTTTAATATTGGGACATCGGTCCTACAGTTGCTAGAGTTGAACATATATGAACACTATCCAAAGTAAGGGGTTTCAAGAATTTTAAAAAAATCAACAAAAAAAGCTCACAATGTCCACACACAAAGGAATTGGGGATAACCCCATCCTAAAATTTATTTAAATATCTCCATAATAATAAATAAATAAACAAAGAAAGGCAATAACCTAAACATTGGAGTAAAACGTTAGAAGCAATAACCCACCTTAAGATAGGTGCTCTTAACTAAGGCACTGGAAAACTCAGAGACACTCATCCACCTTTAATTCACCACGGATCTGGGTGAGCATTTTCTAGGAAGATTGATCCACAGAGGGCGCTGGAAAATGTAGGGTTGATAGTTTGCATAAGGCTGGGTGAAGCAAGAATCGAGGAGGAGAAGGAGATACTTACCCAGAAATCAACGCAGAGATAACAGTTGTAGCTACGCTAAGAGGGAACAATGCAGGGAAGACTAAGGGTTGAATATCTTGAGCAATAGCAGAGGAGATAAAAAAAAGGGAAGGCACAAGGAAGGACTCCCCTCTAGAATGAAGGGATGTAGAAGAATTCCAGGGGTCTCTGAGCATCTCTGCTAAGGAAAACAATGAAGAAAAATGTCGAACAGTGACAACGAATTAACCACATCTATCTCATACAAAATAAAGACAGGTGGGAGTTTTCTGTTGCAAGTGAAGAGGATACAGGAAAAAACAATAAAAATGGAAGGAGGCGATAAATTATTTCTCATAGCATATCAATGAAGCAACAATAAGACTACGACCGACACTACTCATTTAAGTTGTGTGAACGATCAAGCCCTCCAATCGTAAGGCACTTGTAATCGTCTCCTCTTTATCCTATTTAAAATAAATAAAAGAAATTGGAATTAATCGGATGGGTCTAAGACAAGAATAACTAGAATCTGAGTGACCTTAGTGCTCCCAATCATCTTAGGTGAGTATCGAAAAGAGCGAGGATAAAAATTAATCGGTGAAGGTTTTGTTATGGTGGCGCACCCATTTCAATTCATTGAATAATTTACTTGGCTCTCAATGCGTGGGTACACTGTTGGGTGTCCTTCTACAAACACATAGGTGAAAAATAGCACCCAAGAAACACAGAAACTGGGAGAAATGAGTGGGTTCCTCCTCCAATACCTAGAAAAGTACCACCCCATAGAGCAAGGGAACATCAGAAATTCACCTAGGGTAAGATAATTTATCATATTTCTATCACTGGAAAAAGGAGTGGTCAACACCGGACAAATCGTGTACAATCGCTAAGCAATCGGGAACTAAAATGTTGGGTAACTAAGGATGCAGAGATGATGAGGTGGTAAAAATATGCTAGAGAGTGAGGAAAGGCATAGGAAAGGATAAATACTTAATCCAACAACAACATAGAGAGGGGGGGGGGTCAATTTGTGAAGCAATGTTGAGAAATACAATTAAGAAGTTTGATATCAGGGATTCTTCTAGATGAAAGATATGGAGACAAACTACACCTATAAGTAAACATCATTATAATGGAGTCGCCATAAAAATACCGATCCACACACATAACCAGTTCCAATAATACTTTCAAATTCAATAACATATAGATCCATATACAAATATTTTAACTAATTCACCAATACAAAAGTTTACACATGCATACCATAACCGAAGGTGAAGAATCCAAAGTTGTTGTCCTGCGCTTGCACTCTATCAAACTCCTTCTTGTTAACCACTGAAACCTCATTGGTACCTCCCAGCCAACACTAGGGATACTCTTTTCCCCCCTGATCCCCCCCAAGACGCAAAGGCGCTACGCACACAAACCAGAGAAATATATCTCCTAGCTCACCTAGCAAGGTCGAGCTACCACTCTCTATTTGAGTTGCGCATCCCAACTCCCACAAGAAAAATCAGTCAAGAGAAAAATCGGGCAGCATAACCTTATGCATACTAGTCGTGATCCATTCCCCTCCTCTATTATTTATTTTTTAGAGTTCTTCTTAGTGACACTTCCATTTACACATTAAATTCATTTTATTAAAAATTAATTAGGAAAAATTCACCCCCGTACACTTGTCACCCAATCCCTTAGTTGCACCATAAATTCATTTAATTAATTAAATCAATTTTCCAATTTCCCTCACGCACCTAAAAGAGTTCCTATAAATGCTCCTTGTTGTCCCTTTATTCCCTCAATTTCCTTTAATGACTGACACCTTTCTTAAATCTTAGTTGAGTTTTATTTAGGAAAGTCTTCTAGACTAGATTCCTTTCTATGTTCCACAGTCCTTTATGCATTTAATTCCCCCTTTTTTCTAAGTTCCAAAATAGCATGTGTTGCACATAATAGTAATTAAGTCTTAGATAAGTTAATTCTCCTTTAAATTATTTATTCGATTTTTATTCATCCCCATTTTATTAATTGATTATTAAATTTTTAGTCTCATATCCTATTTAGACCTAGGCCTTAAATTAAACTAGGCATAGCATTTTGTTTTAAGGGAAATTTTATAATTAATAACTTTACTCATACAACATTTTTATTTTAAGGCTGACCATGTCAAGATAAAATATTTTTTTCTAGGCACCTAGGTTCATTGACTCACCTGTGTTTAAAAAAATCGTGACGTGCCCTTCAAGACACACTACATGCTCCAAGGGTGCCACTTGCCTTTATTCATGTTTCATTTATGCGATGTGACCTTCAAGACTCACTACGTGTTCCAAGGGTGTCATTCATTTTGACTGATTTTGGTAGATGCCCAACCCTTGGAGTCAATACTCTGTCATGAGACCTTGTGGGAAACTAAGGGCCTCTAAGGAATAAGGACCTTGCCTTATATTGCACCCTTTAGAATATTCGTGAGCGACTATCTTTTTCTTTCCTCATGGCATTATGGATCTCTCGAACTAGGTAATCATTAACCTACAGTTTGAGCCACGACGAGAGTGCTAGTAGTTTGTGGCAAGGCTGCTGCTACACCTTTCCCTCAATATCTCTAGTTGGTGTACATGACCCGTTTACTCCAAATATGAGTCTGATTAGCAAGAAATCGTCATCCTGCATCCATCAATGAAACATGTCAGTGATCCATAAACAACATCATAATATACCCAATCATATGTCACATATACAATAATGAAAATACTCAAACCATATACATTCCACTCCCTAACTAGATCTAGAGTCCAAGGAGGTCCATTGATGCCATCGACATCCTCAATCTATCAAGAGTCTTGCAAACTCAGGACAAACCAGTCAATAACAACTGTCTATACATAATAACATAACACAACATCATAATCCATAGTCTCATCATCAGAATATATAAGCAAAGAAATCAATCATATAATGAACCAGATCACTTGCACGCAAGTGTCCTCAAAGAATAAGTCACATCAGGTGCATGCAAGAGAGGGATGTTACATACACCCCCTCTTGTTTCAAACCTCTTTCTAAAGTTTCACAGTATACAAGTGCATAAATAAAGTATCTAACAATATCTAAATGTATAGCTATCAAAAATGGAAACTATTGACGCATATCATATGCGTCCTCCTAGGTAGCTGAGTGTTGACTAGAATTGTCCCATTGTCCCTTGACCTAATCAATAGTCTGATGCCATAGTTTTCGAATGCGATGGTCCAAAGAGAAAATTGGCTTTGCCATGAGCGCACCCTCGCCCAACATCCGCTAAGAACTCAAGTCAATCACATGCATAGGATCACTGAAATAAGTCATACACAAATAAAAAATAAACATCGCGCAACGCCTCAAATAATAAAGAATGGCTATCCATTAGGCCTTTCATAATTATGGTCATGCGATGCACATCCGCAAAACCCTTTTGTCAGTCCTGCGCTTTTTCCAACCCTTTTTCCTATTGTTTGTACTAGTTCTTCCATAACTTGGATTGATTTTGGTCCTACCTGGACCCCATATTCAAGCCAATCCCAACTAAAAGGAGTCTGACATGATTTACCATAAAGAAATTGGAATGCCATCATCTTAATGGTTCTTTGATAGTTGTTGTTGTATGAAAAATCTACCGGTGGAAAGAACTCTTTCCAATCCTTATGTTGGTCCATCACGTACATACGCAACATATCCTCTAGGATTTGGTTCATTCATTCTTCCTACCAGTCTATCTCTGAGTCATATGTGGTACTGAAGTTAAGTTGGGTTCTTAAGGCCTCTTGTATCTATTCCAAAATCGTCCTATAAACATCGATCCATGATCGGATAAGATCCTCTTAGGCACGCCATGCAGTCTCACTATCTCGCTAATAAAAATTCTAGGTATGTCTGGTGCCCGATACGTCATACGCACAAGGATAAAATGATCACTCTTCATTAGAGTGTCAACTACCATGAAAATCAAGTTGTGCTTCCTTGTTGTCATTGGAAATTTAACCAATGAATTCCAATGAAATGACCTCCCATTTCGATTCTGGAATAACGTGTAGTTCTAGTAATCCCACCGGATGCCTATGTTCAGCCTTCACTTGTTGACATTCTAGACATCTCACCACGTAGTTGACTATGTCTGCCTTCATTCATTTCTAGAAGAATAAGGGTTTAAGGTCTTCCCTCATCTCCATGACTCTTGGATGATCCATGTACACTACTCTATGATATTTGTTTAAGATCAAACTTCTCAACTCATCGTTGGGAGGTATGTAAATATGGTTATTATATCTCATTAATCTATCATTCTCCACAGTAAATCCCTCAAATTTTTGTACCAACATGTTGTTTTGTCTGATAAATTCCTTAACCTATTTATACCATTCATCGTCGTGCTATAAAGTTATAATATTTTCATGTAGATTTGTATAAAGAGGTATCATTGAAAATATGCATGGTCTCCAACTAAACACATCATCCACTCTATTCATTGTTCATTTTATGTAGGAAATCTTGAAATCGTACTCTCTAAGCAGTTCCAACCAATGCCTTTATTGCACGTTCAAATTGCTTTGTGTAAAAAAAAATTGTAAACCACAATTGTTCATTTTTAGTTCAAATTTCCATCCAATCAAGTAGTGTCTCCACACTCTTAGGGCATACAGAATGGATAATAACTCCAAATCAGGCATCACGTAGTTCTCCTCATGCTTACTTAACCTTCTTTAGATGTAAGCAATCACTCGACCGTCTTGCACCAAGACTCCGCCTAAGCCTTCCTTGGATGTGTCAGTGCATAACAAGAAGTCCTCGTCCATGTCAAGGACTTTTAGTATCGACATTGTCGTCAACAACTCCTTGAGACTTAGAAATGATTCCCCACATTTCTTGGTCCACACAAAATCCTTGTTCTTGTTCTGCAATTCCTTAATCGGATTGTTATCTTTGAAAAATCCTCGATGAACCATCGATAATATCTCGCTAAACCCATTAATCTACCTAGTTCTAGGATGTTCATCGATGCAGTACATTCCATAATAGCCTCTACCTTCGTTGGATCCACAATGGTACCTTCACTGGAGATGACATGCCCTAAGTAATGAATCTTCGATGGATAAAAAGAGCATTTAAACAGTTTCCCAAACAATTTGTTCTCTCGAAGACACTATAGTACCAAGCGCAAATGCTTTTCATATTCCTCCTTCGTCCAAGAATATATCAATGTGTCGTCAAGGAATACTCAATGGTAGTAAATCAGAGTCTCCATGACCCATCCTTCTTTCATATGAAAATAACAGGAGCACCCCAAGGTGATACACTTGGGCGTATAAGTCCTAGGTCTAGAAACTCCTTTGGTCGCATTATCAACTCCTGTAACTCATGTGTCGATGTCCAATAAGTCATTTTTTCCATTGGTTTAGTTCCAGGTTTTCGGTCTATGGTAAATTTCATGTTGGCTTCGGGTGACACACCTGGTAATTCTTTTAGGAATCACGTTTTCAAACTATCGTACTACCAGAAGGTTTTCTAATCCCCCCACCATGCCCTTTACGTTCAGTGCTAAGTATTCATATAACTTGCATCCTTGCGCATGCTCTCTTGTAGATGTAAGGAAGAAATGAACCTTAGGGATACAACCTGTTTTCTTCCCACAATATCACTTCTCTGTCCCTCATATTCAACCAAACTCAATCATTTTGTCTTACAGTTGAGTCATGCAATTCCAACCAGTCCATACTAACCATGTTGTCAAGATCTTACACTATTCCCCAAGTTAAAGCGATAGATCATACCCCTTCCTCCAACCATCCGGTTGGCACTTGAAGATATATCAACGAATCTAAACTCATCCTGTCAAATGATTTTACTTGAATCCCTTTAGCAAAGTACTAGGAATAGAGATCTCTGTAGCACCTGGATCTAAAAAATACTAAATTTTGGTTGGCAATGGTACTCGATGCCTCAAGAACCATGTTCTGGCACTCGGCCTGGTAGTTATTCACCACGATCAAGAATCCCATGGGCCTCACCCATCTCCCCAATGGTAGTGTGTCTTTTTGACCTGACCGCTCTATCCTTTTCAACCGATCATTCTTGATGGTAAGGTGGCATCTCCACATGTCCAACAACTGTCTCTTCTCTTATACTCCTAGTCTCCGAAGTAGAAGTTTTTGGCCTACCAGCCCAAGATCCTAGTCTATTCTGCTGACAAGCCTAACTACGGTTGTTGGCGACGGTCCCCTGTAGGGGTCTTCTTTTGAGGAAGCCATCATCATGGTGTTGTGAACAAGGGTTCTGTAGACGTGTGTAACATCCCGCTCTGGCGCACTTACAAAACTTATTCTTTGAGGACACTTGCTCGCAAGTGATCTAGACTCTTCTAATATTAATACATTATGCTTGATTATGATGCGTTCTGATAGATGACATGATGTTTTACTACTTGATGTAGACAGGTGCTATTGACTCAGTTTCATTGAGTGTGCAGGGTTTTGGACCTTCAGGATGCAGAGGCATCGGTGGAACCCCCTTGGACTCCGGATTGAGTCAGGGAGTGTGCTATTTGGATTGATTCATTTACGGTGATATTACTTTGTTTTGATGATATGATATTGATTTTATGATATGTTCTTGACGTTCTGACATGATGGTTGATGATGCAGGCTGACGATAGCTTGCCGACCAAACTCACATATGGAGTAAAGGGGCCACACATGATTTCCAGAGAGATTGAGGGAGAGGTGTGGATAGAAGCCCTGCCACAACCTACTAGCACTCCTGCCTTGGCTCGAACTATAGGTTAACGATTACCTAGTTCAAGAGGGTACACGATGTCGCGAGGGAAGACTGCGACAGTTGCTCACAATGATTCTAAGGGGCGCGCAATAAGGCGGGGGCCTTATTCCTTAGAGCCCTTAGTCTCCCACAAGTTC
>SNQJ01S0053914.1:38829-60074 GCA_010110895.2 Picea sitchensis
AATGTTTTTATTAATTAAACGCTATGATATTTGCATTTCAATTTCATGACGATTAATATTCCTATGGTGTATGTCATGTGTAGAAAGGAATAATATTGGAACTGTTGAGGAAGACAGTTGCCAATAATGAACAACCTCAAGCAGAGGGTGACCATGGAAAGGCTGCGGTCGAAAGGTTGTTGACGAGACTGTGGAAATCCTGCTAAAGTACTACTGATAAGGTAGAGGATAGAGAAGGGGTGCAAGAAGCCAAGAACAGGTATAAAGGTATTCGTGCCTGTGTGGCACAGGGTGTGAAGGGATTTGGTAAGAACCCCTTCCAAAATATTTATTATTGCATGCTATACCTGAAAATTGAGAGGGAAATTGTATGTCTTGGATACCCGAGTAGGTTATGATTCGGGGAGGATGACCTGAATAATGGAGGCACGAACCTCTGGTACTAAAATACCGATTGTAACCTTCAGAAGAATTCATGAACTGATATTTCATGAACACATGGACCAATCAAGGAACGATTGGAAAACAAAAGTACTCATAGATAGCACGTTGCTTGGAATTACTTCCAGGAAATGCAGATTTGCATAAAAGACAAACAATGGATTCCTCATTGAGGAAGGAGGACCTTCCAACATTTATACTCACAAGGTATAGGTGTTAGAGGAAATCAAATGTGGGTGGCTATGAGAGTTGGCACCCTGGATATTAATGAAGGCATAATGCGTGGGCGCATTCATGCAAAACTTTTAAGTTTAATATGTACTAATTTGGGGTCGTGATCGACCTATAACAGGAAGCGTGGATTCTGTTGTAAGAATGAATGAAAACGAGTAAACCATATGAGGAGAGGATCGGTTAAATCCCAACACCCCATGACCAAGAACCGGTCCTAAAGTGTGATGAACTTGAAATCAATGCAAGGATGCCTTGGGTATGAATGTGGCCAAGGAATATACTTCATTGTTTTCATCGAAGATATTCTCTTAAGAGATGGGTTCTTCAGGAGGAGTGTGGGTATTTTAATTATTTGAATATTCAACAACTTCAATCTCAAATTCCTTTGTTTCCTCATGATCAACTACTGACTCATCTATGGACTCATCCAGAATTTCCAGGTGAACTTCCCTTTCTTCTTCATTGTGAAGCTCTAGCTCTATAAGATATGAATACCCAATGTAATTACTTGCAATCACAAGGTGATATTCCAAGATTTTTAACTGATTTACACAAATGAACTTCGTGGCTTTAATAACTTCGATCAATTTCTTGATAGGAGCATCTATCTTAATATGTGAGCTAACTATTTTTATATCTGGAGGTTCCTTCTCCTTCCATTTTTCCATAAAAGAATTAGTCAATTCTGTTGATTTTTCACTAGGCTAGGCTCAAGCATGAAGTTTATTTCAATTTTAGCATTTTACTTGAACCATAGACAATTGCAGCTACACCATAAACAATTTGTTGCAATAACCAAGATCACAAGAAGAAATACCATGCACAAGTACACAAGAAGTATCATGGGAAACCCTTCTCAACAAGGGAAGAAAACCCAACCAATCCTTTGCTATATTCTTCAAGAGAAAGACCTCCCACACCATAGAAATAACACACAAAAGGGTTCTCACAAAACCAAGAAGGCTAGCACCCAAGAGAGGTGCACACTTCAGCCCTAAAATAAGTACTTGCTGAAATTTCCAAAATCACATGTGTGTTATGTTTCATCAATGGGGAAATCACATTTATTTATACTAGACTGGTCACATCAACAATGGTGTCTATTGGCACAACAAAGCCAACCTCAATAACTTAGAATATAATTAATAATTACCATATTAATTATCTTTCAATTTATGGTGGGGCCGACCTATACCCTCTACATCACAATTAGGGTTACAGGTAAATCTAACTCTTAGAAAATATAACAAGGGATCTCAGACACCCACTAGTGCTCAGCCACTAGGGGCACGCCCACCTGTGCTTAGCCACAGGGACGTCCAAATCAACAAATATCTATCTCACTGAGTCTCATAGGAGAATCATCTGGACACACATTCACTAGTGCTTAGCCACTATGATCACATCCACCTATGCTAAGCCACAAGAACGTCCAACTCAACAGATCTCTATCTCAATGAGTCTCACAAGAAAATCATCTAGAGTAACACATCGTCTCAAATTCTCTACACAAAGGAGAAAAATATGGGCACCTTCACCCCACATAGGGGTACACATCATTTCATCTCAAACGACACACCCATCTCATGGGCATCTTCCCTACACATGGGCACACAATGTTCCATCTCTGTCTCAAAGAGAAACAACACATCCATCTCATGGGAATTTTGCCTCCATAGGGGCACACAACATTCCATCTCCGTCTCAGAGAGGAACGACACACCCATCTCATGGGAACACCAAACTCATGGTCTTCCTCACCCCACACAGGGGCACAAAGCATTCCTTCTCAGTCTCAGAGAGGAACCACACACCCATCTCATGGGAACACCCAACTCATGGGTTTTCTCACAGGACGAATCACTCAGTCCATGTCATCGAGGATGTCTCATGCAACTGTAATCATCAACACTCCCTCTCAACTAGGGAGGCATACTCCACCAGGCCAAGTCTCCCACGGAAGATATATGCAATATGCTCATGTGTAGGAAGGTACTGCACATGTATTATTTTCCTCTGCACCATGTCTTTAATATAATGATATTTTATCTCAATGTGTTTCGATCCATCATGAAATACATGTTTCTTAGGGAGCTTCACACAACTCTGGTTATCACAATGAATAATGGTAGGATCCATCTCATGATCAAATAAATCTGTCTGGAGCTTGCGAAGCCACACTTCTTCATGGACTACCACACTCAATGCTATGTACTCTACTTTTGCGGTACTCAAGGCCACAAAGCTCTGTTTCCTGCTGCACCAGGAAACCATGGCAGAACCCAACGTAAAACAACAACCGGATGTGATCTTCTGGTCTACTGCGCTCCCTCCTCAATCTAGATCGACATATCCCTGCAAACTCAAGTATACACTGGAGGCATATCTCAGGCCATATCCAACTGTGCCTCGTAGATATCTCAATACATGTTTCACTGTTATCCAGTGAGTCTGTCTCGGTTGACTCGTAGATATCTCAATACATGTTTCACTGTTATCCAATGAGTCTGTCTCGGTTGACTCATGAACTACTAAGTACATTCACTGCATAGCATGTATCAGGCCTGGTGTTAACCAGATACATCAGTGATCCACTCAGTTGTGGATCAATATCACCTGAATCAGTAGGAGCATCATTCATTCTCTTCAGATCCATCACCATCGGTGTAGGCATGGATTTGCATTCTCTCATACTGAATTTCTTCAATATCTCCACTGTATATTTTCCTTGACTCAGGAAAATCTCATCAATCCTCTGCCATACTTCTAGTCCCAAGAAGTAGTGTATCATACCAAGGTACTTCATCTTGAAATCAAAATCCAATGCATGCTTGCATCCAACAATAAAGCTTCCTGAATAACTCACCAAGATCAGGCTCTCGTCACCAACAATGTGATAATATAGGTTTGGATCAACAACACTCTTTTTGAAACCAAAACTCATCAAGAATCCATCCATCTTCTCGTACCAAGCATGAGGTTCCTATTTTAGTCCATACAGGGATTTCTTCAACATGTACACATGATATTTCTTGTTGTATATCACGAATCCCTCTGGCTACTCAATGTAAACTTCTTCCTCAATCTCACCATTAAGAAAGGTTGTCTTTACATCCATATGATTTAGTTTCCAAATCATGGATAAATAGTACATATGGAAGTGTATTGGGCTATTGGATCAAATGTCTCATCATAGTTAACTCCCTCTTCTTGTGAGAACCCTCTGGCTACAATTTCCGCTTTGTATTTCTTGAAATTTCCATCAGTTTCATGCTTGATCTTATAGATCCACTTGGAAGTCACTACAAACTTCTCTTCTGGTCTTGGAACAATATCCCATACATCATTTTTCAAAATGGACTGACACTCTTCTGTCATGGCATATTTCCATACCTACTGACTTGTTGTTCCTCCATGACAAGAAGGCTATGTATCAATAATGTGGCTCATGGATGAAGAATAGCTTGAAAAATATTTGGTCTCTTGCTCTCTTTGAATGTGCTTTGAGGCGTTGCAAGTTTCTTTGCCTCTTGTAGAGTTTGTTGAGACCGATCATGCCTTTTATGGCCTACTGCAATGTCTCTGGGATATCAACTGGAGCAACTGGAATAATGGTTGACTCCCTCTAAACTGTTGAAGTGGAGAAGGTAATGTCTCTTCCTTATCAAATAGTTTTACTCCCTCTGAGTCAAGTGACTCCCTATGAAGTTTGAAGGATGGATATCTTCCTTTTCCTGTTTTCTAACCTGGAGATATCTCATGTATTCTCAGGTCCTCTACTGACTCTATGGTATTTTGATGACCTCCATACTAGGATAATAATCAATCAATAAATGTTGGACTCCAGTACCATGGATAATATTCCAAGTCATGAAGGATACCCCACTAGGGATAATACCCTTCACTATAAAAAATGAAATCAACTACAAGTTAATGATTAAATCATACAAATTATCTTAGTCTACGTTCATGCTCAATCTTGCATTTGATTTAGAGGAAGTAATCCTCATCTCTCTAGTATTCATCCTTTTGAGGTGGGTCTAGATCAATGTCAATGGTGGAAGCATATTGTCTTCCTTTCTTTCTGGTAGGACAATTTCTCACATAGTGTCCATACTTGTTGCATCTGAAGCACTGGATCTTTGACATGTCTCTTCTCTGATCATGACCTCAAGCTCATGAAGTACTCTCATCTTTGAATGTTTTCCTGAATTTTCTTTTAAATCTTACTCCTTTCTTTGTATGAAGTGCAAGAGCATGATTGTCATCAGGATAGGAGTCTTCCACTCCTCTAGCTCTAAGTCTGATTTCTTGTTGGGTACAGTTTGTCCACAAACGATCAAAAGTAGGTAGTTTTTCTATACCACTGATACTTTGAAGAAATGCTTCCCAATGTTTCGGAATATTATTTAGAGTGGTCAAAACAAGTTCTCTGTCAGATATGATTTCTCCAATGGCACCTAGCTGATCTCTGATCTCTAACATCTTCATAAAGAAGGAAACAATGGTATCACCTTTTGTCATCTTGATATTTTGAAGCTGGCCCTTCAATGTAAGAGCTCTTTGGGTGTTGTCACTCTCAAACATATTATTTAATGCTTCATACATTTCATAATATGTCTTCAGGTTTGCAATACAAGGTAATAAATGATCTCTTATTGAGTAAATCATTATCTTCCTTGCCTTGACATCTTCTTCCTTCCTTTCTTCATTGTCTTCATCAGTAGCTATCTCTGGTAAAGATCTTTGTATTGTCCACAATAGATATTCCTCTTGAACAGTGATATGAATTCTTGACTTCCAAGAGTTGAAGTTTCTTGATCCATCAAGCATATCTTCCACCAAGGTTTTGTTATTCATATTTTTAGATTCTTCACAAACCCTTGCCAACTGGGATAGAAAAAATAACGGCTAGGCTAGGATAGGAAACTTAGGTTTTTATGGGCTTATGAATTCCAACAATAAGCCTTGAAAGTCATAATAACACTGGTGAGCTGAAGTGCTCCTTCAATGTGCTGCAAAAACTCTAATTCTGAATTTTCTGCAGAAATTTGTGAAACCCTAGAAACCTTAGGGCCAAAAATAAAAAATTCTTGGAATTGCAATCTGAAGCTTGTTGGAGGTATGATGAAGGAGGTCGTACACTCCTATCATTTTTTTCGTACCCAACGTCCAAGTGTGAGGTGCTGAAACACCCAAAAGAGGAGGGCCATACAGATTTTCTAGAAACCCTAGGAGGGTCATACGGTTCTGCAAGAGTGAGAGGATGGCTTGATGAAGCTTTTGCAATGGGTTCCTCGAGACCTATGCTTTGATTCCATGTTGATTTTTCACTAGGCTAGGCTCAAGCATGAATTTTATTTCAATTTTAGCATTTTACTTGAACCATAGACAATTGTAGCTACACCATAAGCAATTTGTTGCAGTAACCAAGATCACAAGAAGAAATACCATGCATAAGTACACAAGAAGTATCATGGGAAACCCTTCTCAACAAGGCAAGAAAACCCAACCAATCATTTGCTATATTATTCAAGAGAAAGACCTCCCACACCATAGACCTAGCACACAAAAGGGTGCTCACAAAACTAATAAGGCTAGCGCCCAAGAGAGGTGGACACTTCAGCCCTAGAATAAGTACTTGCTGAAATTTCCAAAATCACATGTGTGTTATGTTTCCTCAATGGGGATATTACCTTTATTTATACTAGATTGGTCACATCAACAGTGGTGTCTATTGGCACAACAGGGCCAACCTCAATAACTCATAATATAATTAATAATTACCATATTAATTATCTTTTACATTAATTATCTTTCACTTTATGGTGGGGCTGACCTATACCCTTTACATCACAATTAGGGTTACAGGTAAATATAACTCTTAGACAATATAGAAAGGGATCTCACACACCCACTAGTGCTCAACCACTAGGGGCATGTCCACCTATGCTCAACCACGGGGATGTCCAACTCAACATATCTCTATCTCACCGAGTCTCACAGGAGAATCATTTGGACACACATTCACTAGTGCTCAACCACTAGGATCACGTCCACCTGTGCTCAGCCACATGAATGTCCAAATCAACAGATATCTATCTCACTGAGTCTCACAGGAGAATCATCTAGAGTACCACATCGTCTCAAATTCTCAACACAAAGGATAACAATATGGGCACCTTCACCCCACATAGGGGTACGCATCGTTTCATCTCAAAGGACACACCCATCTCATGGGAATCTTCCCTACATAGGGGAACACAATGTTCCATGTTTGTATCAGAGAGAAATGACACACCCATCTCATGTGCATCTTCCCTCCATAGGGGCACACAACGTTCCATTTCTGTCTCAGAGAGGAATGACACACCCATCTCATGGGAACATCCAACTCATGGGATTCCTCACCCGACACAGGGGCACAAAGCGTTCCTTCTCAATCTTAGAGAGGAACCACACACCCATATCATGGGAACACCCAACTCATGGGTTCTCTCACAAGATGACTCACTCAGTCTGTGTCCTAGAGGTTGTCTCACGCAATTGTAATCATCAACAAATTCTTCGTAAGTTTTTACCTGATTATCCTTAAGTTCTGTAAACCAATCAAGATCATTATCATCAAAATACAAGATAAACAATTACATTCCCACATATTCATGTGAAGTATTGTTACACCATTTAGCAAAGCAATGAGAAACCCTGCAAACATGACATCTAGCATCAACCACATTACTATCCTGAAAACAAGGAAACTTTTGTAAAGCATTTTCTGGAATCACATGTGGATAACCACTTATTGCAGAAAAATCAATAGGTATATAAAGATCATCCATTTCTAAACTAGATTCATTAAACAAAAAGAAAAACGTCTACATAAATGGATTGGGACCTAAAAATTATTAAGGATACTATGAGAAGAAAGCTTGCCTAACCTCTTCCAAAAACCCTTTTAGGTTTAAGGATGAAGATAAGAAAACTGTGAGTTCCTTATTGTATAATACTTTGTCAAATTATTTTGAAATGGAGTCATCGGATGATCAAGTTTATTCTAAACAAACAAGAAGCATCAACCAAAGAAAAAACAAAAAGGAAAATAAAAATCCGTACTCTGGGAATAGAGACATTTATCCCTGGCAACGACGCCAAAGATGTTGTCGTCTAATACACACCTACAAATGTGGAAAATTCTCCAACCCACTTGGTGTGACCTTGGAGGCACAAACCTAAGTTTGGACCTACTGTCACCTCAATCTAGACTCCTTCTGTCTAGGCTCACTCCTAGGGAATCCAAGGGGGGTAGACCCTATTAAACTATGTGAAGGTTTATTAAATTTCTAGGAGTTAATTGAGTTATGGATTAAGGAGACCCAACTAAATGACAAACAATAATGAAAAGTGCAGTTGTTTCAATGGCATGCAAACCTTTTGTTTACAAGATAATGAAAGATCGATGCCTAAAGATTACCAAATTCCACTTATTGAAATATGCACAATAGAAAGATATTTTTACAAATTGAGTCAAAATTATGGAATATCTACACAATGAATTAAGCAATAACTTTACACTTAAATCAATTATTTCTCAAAGATTAAAGAATACTTGAAATAAAGAATAAATAATGCTTTGACAATGTAAGTATTCACATATAAAGGAATTGCTGAAAATAATGAAATGTAAGTGCTTGAAAGGAAATAGAAAAAAGAAAAAGTAAAATGAATGTTTTGCGATGTGAGTAGGTTATTTTTAGTAAATTTTAGGTCTCTCTTTTACGTAGGGTAGTTAGATGTGAATTGTAAAAATCCTAAGCTATGTGACTACCCCAAGTTCCTTATCCTTCAACCAAGAGGAAGTGTTGGGTTCTCAACAAGATAACAACAAAGTTCTCCCCTAGCTCCACAAGTCAAATCCAAGGTGTTGGGAACTCAACAAGGAGGACACTTAGTGCCGTGGAACCGTCCCTGGATTCAACCCCTTCTAGTCTCCTCAAGTCACCTCTTTTTAGTGGTTAAACAATCACAAAAATGAGTGTCTAATTAGACTAGCCACACAATCCTTTTCCCTTTCTTGTCACCCAAGATCCACAAGTGGCAGGGGGAGGGAAATCGGGGGAAATGGCAGGGCAAGGTTTGTTTACTTGAAAAACTTGACAATTCTAACTAGTATCTAGCACAATTTTACAAGGGTGGCAAACCCACTCACATGCAAGGTGTGGGAAAAAATAAAAGTAAGACAACTTGGAAAGAGAAAATAAATTATCTAACCACACAACTTTGCCTCAAGGACAAAGGTTGACAAAAATTAAAACAATTTTAAAGCCTCACAACTTTGGCACAATGTGGAGGACAAGCCTATCGATTTTGTGGCCAAGGTGGAAAAAAGACTTGAAACTAAAATATGTAAATCCTAGCCACTCAATCTTCCTTTTGGGAGAAGTGGGGAAAACAATTTGAGCAAGAATCAGAAAATTAACTTCTTCTACTAGCCAACACGATTTTGCAAGGGTGGAAAAGCCACTCACATGCAAGGTGTGGGAAAAATAAAAGTAAGATAACTTTGAAAGAGAAAATAAATTATCTAGTCACACAACTTTGCCTCAAGGACAAAGGTTGGAAAAAAATTGAAACACGTCTAAAGCCTCACAACTTTGGCACAATGTCGAGGACAAGCCTATCATTTTTGTGGCCAAGGTGGGAAAAAGACTCGAAAATTAAACAAATAAATCATTGATCCAGGTGGATATCGGTGACCACCCACCTTTTCCAACTGCCTCAAAACAGTTTTTTTGCAATTTTGGTAATTTATTATTTTTAGCAGTTTTAACTTCAACGACCATTTTGAGGGCCTAAATGAATATTTTTATGTATAGAGCTTCTTAATGATATCCAAAGGAATGATTGAGCCCCCAATATGAATCTCCTCGATGATACCTTTCCAACGGGATATCATAGGCCTAAAACAGAGATCGTATGCAAAAGTTATGACCCCAGAAAGTTGATGTACTAACTTACCCAGACAGGGCCCACATGACTTTTGACACTTCATCTCCTAGGGTTAGGTTTTTGGATGTCTAGGGTTTTTGGCATTCCTGTTTATTGTAAAAAGGACTTCAGAGCCTCATTGTAATCATTTTCTTTCGAATGAGCGCATCCATCACATCTCTTCTCAGAGATAAGCCGCCACCATTCCAACAAGCTTGTTTCCACTGCATTTTACAGTTTCAACTTATTTCCTTATTGAATAGAAAACCAGTTTGATTGTATCTCTTTTATTTTGTGTTAAGCACCTATTAATAATATGTAGTCATTTTTTTCTACTCATAAATTCTGGATCAATCATATCCACTCAACCTTATCTTTATGGGAGAAGTGAGGCAAACAATTTGAGAAAGAATCAGAAAATTAACTTCTTCTACTAGCTAGCATGATTTTGCAAGGGTGGCAAGGCCACTCACATGCAAGGTGTGGGGAAACTACTAAATTTTTTTTACAAATTATAAAGTAGATAAAAATATGAAGAATTCAAGCCCAATAGACTCTCTTGGGATTCTTACAATGATTTAGAAAGAAAAAGAAGGAAGGGGGTTTTTCACCACAACTCTTGGATGCTTCCTTGAGCTCCTTGTGAGAAACAATGGGCAACACCTCCCCTTAACCTGGAGAAAACCTGCATAAAACAAAAATATTTTTATGCTAGAAAATGATAAAAATGAACTTGGAACAAGTTAGTATTTGTTAGCACATAAAACATAAAATTTTTGAGTAAAATCTGAATTTAAAAGTGATTATATTTGCAATATTAGAGAAGAAAATAAGTGGAAAATAAATGAAAAAAGATGGAAATGATTTCATAAAATAAAGTGAAGCTTCTTGTGGTTGGACAAGTGGGATTTCTACTCCTCCAAGCGTTTGGTAACCTGCAAATGGAAATCCTTGCTACACAATGAGACAAGAAGGTGAGATCCTCACAATGGTTTGTAAAATACTTTGCAAACACAAAGAGAAGCAACCCACATAAATGTTGATGTTTAGGTAGTTGTGGGAGGATCTTTCCCTCTTAGATGACCTTTCTTAAATGTAGAAAATATTCTGAAAGCAAGAGATCCATGGAACATATATTGAAATACCCTAGAAGAGAAGTTGGCCTAGAAGAATAAAGTAATAATGAAAAGACACCTGTCTATAGAAGAAGTAGGCCCAGTCTAGTGGCCAGGAAGACTATAAAGAGAGGAAGTCTTGGCTCATTTGTTCACTCACTCACACTCTCCCAGCTACACAGAAGTAAGGCGCAAGTTTGGAGGAGGTGACGTAATAGCTGCAACTGTACAATTTATTATTGCTCAATATTTTGGTATCTCTCTCTTATGCGCTACTCCTTGAGGAGGTGCGCTACCTTTGTATGGTGTTTTTGCTGCAGCTGGGGTGGTATTTCTGGTTAAACTAGAACTTGTGATAGGGTTTATTCGATTGGAATTGCTTTGTGAAACATAATCTATCTAAGAAAGGTGTTGGGTTTTTCCCCCATTTGGGGTTTTCCCCGGATAAATATCTTGTGTTCTTTTTTGTCTCTTGTTTATGTTGATACTGCTCAGTACATGATATATATATATATATATATATGTGTGTGTGTGTGTGTGTGTGTGTGTGTGTGTGTGTTAATGGTAATGAATTAAAAGAATACTAGTAACACTAATGCTCTGTAAATAAGGAAAATCCAACATGGTATCAGAGTTGGTTACCTTCAGAACAATTTAACCATTGGAAGGAAGATCAATATAACAACACCTTGCAACTACAATACTTTGTTAAGCTTGTTGAGCACTATTCCAAAGAAATTGGGAATAATTCCTTCACAGAGCAGTGCACCCTAACCTAGCACACCCCCTGAAACCCTCAGCGTGCAGTTTGGTGAAGATTGAAAAATCGAGTTTTTCAATGCTAGGGTTTCTATCGGCAAAAATGTCAACCAGTATGAGAGTTGATGATAGATTGGATGGAGAAAATAAGTTTATATCCTCGAAGCATAGAATACAACTCATTCTATAAGAGAATGAATTATTGGATCACACCAAGAAGATGCTTCCATAACTCGAAGACGAAGAAACATAGACAAATTTCAAGAAGAATGAGGTCAAGGCCAAGAGGATATTGAAAGACTCAATCAAGGATCACCTGATACACAATGTATAAGAACTAAAGATAGTGAAGGATATGGTTGATTCTCTAACGAGAATTTATGAAAGTAAGAATACCATTTGAAAGCTTACTTTGAGGCATCAACTTAGAAACATGACAATGAACAATTCAAAAACAATGGTCAACTATTTTATGAAGATCTCGCAGATCGAGGATCAATTAGAAACTATTAGAGATATTGTAGAAGACATTGAACTTGCGACCACCACACTCAATGGATTCCTTCCCTCATGGGACCCATTTTTCCAAGGAATTTGCGCAAGAAGGAGATTTCCCAAGTTTGACAAGTTATGGTCAGATTGCACTTAAGAGGAATCCAGGATGATATCCAAGACACAAAAGAATAATGAGGATGAAAATCAAGAACTTGTTGCTCCAGTAAATAAGAGAAATAAAATGGAAGAAGGCAGCCCAAAGAAGTCTAAGAGACCTCGTTACAATACAGATGCGTCAAAGATCAGATGCTACAATTTCCATAACCTAGGACATTATGCCTTTCAATGTCCAGATAGAAATGAAAATGAGAATAATAAACACCATACACATGCAGCAGGTGATGAAAAACACTCAAAGACATCAAAGGATGAAGAATTTGTTTTTTAGACAATGGTGTTTTCATATGAACAATAGAAGGAAACTCAAACAGGACAACAACACCAAACTCCAGGTTTGCATTTCAGGTTTGATATTTTATATTGTTGTTGCTTAATTGTACCAAGGATAGCGGTATTTACAACTTTATTATTTAGGTTACACGGGTGATAGCTCTGATAAGGAGCTACGATGATAGTTGCAGGAGGAAACTATTTAGACAGACTCTAGTCGATACATAGAACTATGTACATGAATGTACACACCCATGTGAAGAAGAAGACAAAGAAGAGTATCTCTAATGTAGATTGAATGTGAGGATAAAAGGCTCCAAAGATAACCATATAGATAATTTGACCACTCTTCAGATCATCGAGAAGATTTAGCAGTGCCAGAAGGGCCCTACCTAGAAACGATGCAGTAAAACCGACATGTTCTCGTGATACCTTGCATAATGAAAAATATATACAGATGCATGGAATTGATAAGCCATACTATGAAGAGAAGCAAATGACTCCTCCAGTGGTGAGGCAGGCGGCCCCACCAAATACCATCTCAGAAGGAGCTATATTTTAGAGGGAGTCAACCCTTAAAATCTAGTAGGGAGGAGCAACCTCCCAACAAAGTCCATAGGAGATCAGACTTCAGAAGAAGTCAACAGATGCAGTGGAAGTAGGTGGCATTGGAGATCATATAGAATCAAAGGGAATCAATCTTCAGAGGGAGAATGCAGATTTAGAGTGAGCCTGATTTCAGAGAGATTTAGTGGCCTAGAGACTTTCATTCAAAAATTATTCCTTCTCATATTCAGATAGGAGAGAGAGACATCTTCCAGAACTGAAAAATAGGTGCCATGAGTTGAGGAGGCTAGATAGAATCTTCAGAAGCTTATAGGAGACATGAGATCTCCTGGGAGGATTCTCTTGTCTCAATAGACCTTGCTGCAGTGACATAAGAGGCAACCAATCAGAAGGATTGGGATATATATTTTTCCTCGGTTCCAGAAACCACACATGTTTTCCAGCTATGTGGCATTGATGAGTAACATCATTGATTCAGAGCCTTCCACCATTGAAGAATTTGTTGAGAAGCAGGAATGGAAGGATGCCATGATGGAGGAGTATCAATCCATCATGAAGAATGATGTGTGAGAGGTGGTTCCGAGACCAGAAGGGAAGTCATTAGTGACTTCGAAGTTGATCTACAAGATCAAGAATGTTACATATGGAAACATAGAAATGTACAAATATTGATTTGTGGACTCAGGATTATCCCAGCAAGAGGGAGAATATTATGACAAGACATTTTCTCTAATAGTCAGAAGAAATGTACATAGAGAAACCACAAGATACATGAGAAGGAATCTCATGTATATAGATTGAAGAAGGATTTGTACATGCCTAAGTTGGCACCCAGGGCATGATATGCCAGATCAGACAGTTATTTGATGGTTGCCCATTGATCATACATGTCAATGACCTTTTTCTGACAGGAGATGAGAATCTCATAGTCGGGTGCAAGAGGGATCTCTCTTTAGAGTTTGAGATGAAGGATCTAGGTATGATGCATTACTTCTTGGGATTGGAAGTGTGGTAGAGATCAGATGATATTTTCCTTAGCCAAGGAAAATATACTGTTGAGATTATACAGAGATTCGGGATGATGGACTGCAAGTCCATGACCACACCCATGACGAAAAATATGAATCTCTTGAATGAAAAATATTCATATTTGGTGGATCCCACGATGTACAAACAATTGATTGGATCCTTGATGTACATGGTTAACACTAGGCCAGACATATGCTTTGTAGTGAATACCTTGAATCAACACATGGTTGAACCTATACAGGTACATTGGATGAAAACAAATCATATGTTGAGGTACCTTCATGGTACGGTTGGATATGGATTGAGATATGTCTCAAGTGGAGATATGAAGTTGTAGGGATATACAAATTCCGACCAGGCAAGGAGTGCAGTTGATCAGAAGAGTAATTCCAGATGTTGTTTTAGTCTAGGATTTTGCATGATCTAATGGTTGATTAGGAAGCAGATATCAGTGGCACTCAGTACATTAGAAGCGGAGTATATCGCAGCAAGAGGGGAAAGGCTTGAAGTAGTGTGGCTCCAGAAGTTTCTAGTTGGATATTTGATCTAGAATTGGGGCCAACTTTGATACTTTGTGACAATCAAAGTTGTGTGAAGCTTATCGAGAACCTTGTATTCCATGACAAGTCTAAGCATATAGAGATAAAATATCATTTCATCTGGGACATGGTAGAGAGAAGAGTTGTGGAGCTCCAATACATATCCACAGATGAGCAGATAAAAAACATGCTCACCAAGCCCTTGTTAAGAGTGAAGTATGAGTACTTCAAGGACAAGCTTGGAATGTTTTCAAATTCCCACCCTCGTTGAGAGGGAGGTGTGTTGTTTCTTCTCATGCCGACTAACCCCTCTGGCCAAGGGTTCCCTGGATCAATCACATGAGGTGACTAAGGGGGTAATGCATTGTCGGACTTGCTGAGAGAAGAAACATCACACACGTAATCATAAGACTATGGCAGAGACAATGTGACTCTAGACAGTAGTTGTGTGCTACTTCAGTTGTTATGTACCACTGGAGAAGACTGTGTGTCTCTGAAAAGTAGTTGTGTGATACTACGGTGGATGTGTTCCACTAGCGGAGGCTATGTGAATCCAGACAATAGTTGTGTGCTACTTCAGTGGTTGTGTACCATTGGCAAAGATTGTGTGTCTCTGGACAGTAGCTGTGTGATACTATAGTGGGTGGATGTGTTCCACTGGTGGAGGTTGTGTGACTTCAGACAGTAATTGTGTGCTACATCAGTGGTTTTGTACCATTGGTAGAGACTGTGTCTTTGGATGGTAGTTGTGTGCTACTTCGATGGATGTGTTGCACTGGCAGAGGTGTGTGACTCTGGATAGTATTTGCATGCTACTACAGTGGATGTGTTCCACTAGCAGTGATTGTGTGTCATTAGATAGTAGTTGTGTACTACTTGGCAACAGTTGTGATCTATTAGATGACATTTTAGTAGTTGTGTGATACTAGCTTATTTTCATGGAGATTATCAGATTGTTTGGATGTAGTTGTGTGTGCTATCATTTGATCGCAGAGATTGTTCCTGATGATTTGAGCTACCGAAGGCATTGTAGCAGTCGTGTGTCTGCTAAAAGATTGTAGAGTATTCAGTGGACTACCAAATGAAGACATCGTGAAAGATGCCTCCCTAGATAAGAAGGAGTGTTGATGTTTTGGTAGTTGCGGGATGATCTTTCCCTCCTAGATGACCTTTCTTAGATGCAGAGAATATTTTAGAAGCAAGAGATCCATTGTAGATATATTGAAATACCCTAGAAGAGAAGTCGGCCCAGGAGAATAAAGTAATAATGAAAAGACACATGTCGAGAGAAGAAGTCGACCCAGTCTAGTGGCTAGGAAGACTATAAATAGAGGATGTCTTTGCTCATTTTTTCACTTACTCACACTCTCCTAGATACACAGAAGTAAGGTGAAAGTTTGGAGGAGGTGACAGAGTAGTTGTAGCTGCACAGTTTATTATTGCCCAGTCTTTTGGTATCTCTCTTGTGCGCTACTCCTTGAGGAGGTGCGCTACATTTGTATGGTATTGTTGTTGCAGTTGGGGTGGTATTTCTGGTTAATCTATCACTTGTGCTAGGGTTTATCTAATTGGACTTGCTTTGTGAAACATAATCTATCTAATAAAGGTTGTTGGGTTTTTCCCCCATTTGGGGTTTTCCCAGGATAACTCTCTTGTGTTCGTTTCTATCTCTTGTTTATGTTGCTAATGCTCAGTACATGATATATATATATATATGTTAATGGTAACAAATTAAAATAACACTAGTAACATTAATGCTCTGTAAATAAGGAAAATCCAACAATAAACTTATGATAATACTATCACAAATCTATCCCCAACAAAATACTTTGCTTGGGGTCTCCAAGTAGAACAATGCAAGCAATTAAAAACACAAAAAATTGCAGCAATATTATCTCAAGTAAAACACATGGATGAACACCAAGAACACACCATGAGAACACCAAGATATCCTCCAAATATTCAATTTTATTATCCAAAAGAGTGGTTGTAAATTTGCAGCAAGATTACAAAGGCAAATTTGGGAGAGAGCAAGAGAGAGTGAGGAGAAATTTGGGCAGCATGAAGTTACAATGAAAGTAGATCTCAAAATGAGGAGAGGAGGGATTATTTTAAGGGAGAGAGGGAGAGGATACCCCCATTTCATGTTTTACAAGTGTCACTTCATGCAAAGGAGGGTCCAGTCCAAGGGGGGTGCACCATGAGGGAGAGGGGCGCACCATGAGGGAGAGAGCTAGGGAAAGAGGTGGTGGGGACCCCCTTATCTTGTGTTAAAAAATATCACTAGGATATAAGGGGGGTGCCCAAGGTGTGGTGGCCCTCTTAACCTTTTTAATTACATTTTACCAAAGTTCATGAAGAGGGGGGTGCCCCTCTTGCTAGGGAAACTCATGAAGTTGTTAAAACTTGATTTTGGGCAGGGGGGGTATTTATTAGTGAATTATCACTTTCTTAATTAGGGAATAATTTAGGAAGCATTTACCCCCCCTCTTTTCATGACTTTAGACTCAATTACAAAATTTGACATTTTTACCTTAGCCAATTATTTGTTGACTTTTGACTGACTTAGACTTCTCATGGACATTGACCTAGAAAAACTTGTCCAAATGAGTTGAAACTTGGTCCAAAGGTGTAGGGGGTCATAAGAAATTTTATTTGAGCACTCATACCCCTATAAAAAAATCCCCAAGGACCAAATTTTTACATTTTACATAAAAAATAATTAAAATTTTCCAATTAACGAGAAATTTTAATTATTAAAAACACCTATCAAAACTTAGCAAAATTCCGTGAGACTCTAGGAGATGTCTAGAATGTTCATTTACAACACTTATATCCCTTATTTACCGACTGGACTTGATCATTAGAACTCCTTTCACCACTTTGGAGGATTATTGATTGAAAAACTTAAGTAATTAAAATCATTGAAAAAAAATTAATTACCTAAGGAAAAAAAAAACACTCGATGAAAGGAATTCCATAATGATAAATTCCTAGGCCACTAAATCATTACAAAACTTGATCCATGCTAAGCATGTTACATTACAAAATTTTCCCACGCAGGGGAGCGGACATTCCGTGGAGAAGAAAATAGAGAAATAGAAGTTTTGGGGACAAAATTATCCTAATGACCCATAGGTCTTCAAACTTTGTCATGACACCAGGTACATATATTCATGGTACATGACATTGACACCTAGTTGTATAGGTGGTCAAAAGTTCCTTGAGATTTATTCTAGCATTTTGATTATAAAGGATTCTTAGGAAGGGTTATGATATGTATGCAATGATGGTTTTAAATGAAGGCAACCACCCATCTTTGGATTAATATCTTGTGTTATATGAGTTTCCAAATGTTTTTTTGAGTGAGTTACTTGCACTTCCACCTAAGTGGGAGGTTGATTTATCTATCGATCTTATGCATGCGACTAAACCCTTGTCTATGGAACCCTATTGCATGACCACCTTGAATAACACAAGTCGATAGTGCAACATTTGGGGATTTTGGACCTAGGGATGATTAGAACCAACATTTCACCATGGGGTGCATCTATAATATTTGTGAAGAAGTTTGGATTATTGAGATTGTGTACGAGTGACAGGAAATTGAACAAATCTGCATTAGAAACCAATATCCTTCTCCTTGTATTGATGATTTATTTGACCAGATGAAATGGGAAATCATGTTTTCAAAGACTCATTTGCAATCCATATATAGTTAGTTGAGGGTTAAGGACGAGAATATTCTAAAGACATTTTTCTATACTTTCTTTGGGAATTATGAATTTTTTGTTGTACTAAGTCCCCTAGACTATTCATGAGTTTAATGAATGGGTTGTTTTCGAAATATTTGGACAAGTTTGTTCAGGAAATTCTTAATGATATTTGGATTTATTCTAGGACCCTAGAGGAACACAAAGAGTTTTTGAAGTTAGTTTGTAGTGCTTGAGGGAGAATAATTTGTATACTATGTTACCCAAATGTTTTTTTCTTTCAATTTAGATTAGTTATTTAGGCCATATTGTCTCTAGAGATGGAATTCTAGTGGGTCTTACAAAACTGTTAAAGAAAATTTGGGTTTTAAATAGGCTTCATAAGAAAAAATATTTCGATGTTGAGTGGAAATTTAAGAACCAATGTTAATTGTTGAGTTGGAGCTATATAAGTCAAACATGACTATGTGTTATATTTTTGTTTGACAATAGTTAATCACATATAAAACTCACATTGGTTAAGATGTTGGTGATATTTTTTTGAGATATGCTAAATATCCTTAGAATAATAAATATTGAGTATTCCATATTATCACTACTTCTAATCATTAAAACAATAAATCTTGCATTAATTAAGATCATAATGGGGTTCTTCTAGCCCGACGATGTATTACAGTTGGTGATGGAGTGTAATGTTAAGGCACTCTGTTATGTGAAGTCACTGGTTTGAAACCCTTGACTAGCCTTGTGTGTCGCGTGAGGGGCCACGTTGACATGTCTAGGGTTATAATGGTAGTAGTTGGATAACACGGCCATGTGTCATGCGAGTACATGCCCGACTAGTTGTTGATTTCCCCAATCAAATAATAATAATAATGGGGTTCTTCTTAGAATATAGTCACCTTGGATTATGATAAGTATGAAATATTATTAATTTTTTTAAGAAAGAAATAATAATATTTTAAATTATGTTGAGTATTTTGGAAGGAAAAATAGAAACATGTTTTTCACTTATTTTTTATTTATATCATTGTAGGTACATTAAAAGTATCAAGTGTGGGGCTCCCGGGGGGGGCATCTCAATTGGCAAGTGCCGTGAAAATGAAATTCCATGAGGTTTCGAGTTCAACTCCCCCCGGATTACAATGTGTGCCGCGTAAGGGGCATCGTGGGCACACCTGGAGGTTATAGTGGTAGCAGTTGGATAACACGACCACGTGTAACGTGAGCACGTGCCCAACTAGTTGCTAATTCCTCCAAGTGTGGGTACTTATTGGATCCCATGAGTACCCACACTTGATACTTCTAGTGAACCCAAAATTAGATAAATTGAAAATATGTGAAAAATGTATTTATAATTTTTACCATAAAATATATTTTTTTAGGATTTGTTTCAAATTTCCTTTAATACATGTATGTGAAAGTATACCTTCTAATACCATGTATTTATGAAAGTTATATAAGAATAAAAATGAAATTGTTTCTTAGCATTATCATATTGTTAAATTATATTTATTAAATTTTTAATTTGGTGTGTTAGTTTAAAATTTAATATTAAATATATAATATTAGTTGTACATATAATACATTATAATTGAATAAAATATTATACAAATTGAAATATTTTAGCACTATATCATTTATTGTGTGTGCATAGGAATCTAAATCTTTCATTATTATTTTAAACTCTCATCTCATAACTCTACATCAACCTAGCTTGCATGGAAAGCGTCATTAATGGGAAATTATATATTCATCTTCACTAGATAACATCTATAACACAATATGATGTGGAATATGTTCTAATAATTTAATTTTTTCCTTAGGAGGCCCATTTTAGTCCTCAAATTTTCTCTGATGACTGAAGCATTTATTATCCTTCAACTAATGTTTCTTGGATGGGATGACATGTATAGAAAATTCAAAGAGGATTACCCTAATACTATCCCTCCTAATGATTAAACAATCAAGAATATATATGACTTTCTTTTCTCTAATATCAGAAGGTCCCACCTGCACATTATTGTTGTTAGAACCCTTTTTCTACCTTGTTAAGAGGCTATAGAATGGATTATCAAGCACATTGAAACAAAAAATAGAACTATCATAAATAACGAGGGAAAATATATAGTTTCTTTCCATCCATCTGAATTGGAAAAATATTATAGATCGCATCCACCTAAAAAATACATTATTGCTTGATTTGTGGAGCAATTTCACTAGGATCATGATGTTAAAAACATATTAGAAGAGTGGTGGGTTGATGATAAGATATTATTTGCTAAGAATGATGGATATGCACACATTCCCTTTAGGTGTAGGAAATGGCATGATGATGAACACTTGTTTAGATAATATCCACTTAATGCTACCATCAATACTAAGAAACATGAAGAAGATGAAGATAGAGATGGTTTTTTCAAATTCCCCAACAAAATAAAATCAAGCAAGAAGCAAGTGATTTAAGCAACTCCCACCACTCCCAAAATGAACAACAATTTTCAATAATTATCTTCAAATCAGGGTAACCAGGATTTGAGTGCAAGGGAAGCATCTAAAGAGGTACAACATGTTGATATTGAGAGGGGGGTGAATCAGTATCAAGTACAATTTAAAACCTTTTTTCAACTTATACTTAAATCATTCAATTATATTCAATGAGAAATGAACAATAGTATAAGAGTTACACCAATACACCACAATACACCATGCACAATATATGAGAAATAATCAATAGTTATTGTTCAAGGGAAGTAATGACTTTCAAAGGCAACTACAACTTCCAAATGTAAAGGGAGGGATAAACCTCCAAGAGGAAGATACAATCCTCCAATATCAAGAGATAATTGAACTCTCCATCCTTGCCCCTTCCTTCCACCCAAGAATATATGAGAGATAATAAAACTTCACATTAAATC